>CAUYPK010058367.1:0-29766 GCA_963574355.1 Loris lydekkerianus | reverse complement strand
GTTACATCGTTTTTGTGTTTCATTATACAATCAACACATGGACACAATATGGGGTGACAAAATTAACAAACAAAACAAAAAAAAAAAAAAAAAAAAAAAAAAAAAAAAAATCCCTACTCAATTTGGGGAGAAGGGGTTCTACAATTTAGGCTCTTTTATTAGCTGGTTGAGATTGATCTCACCACAGAACCATGGTGAGGGGAGTGGTTTCATTTTCTAACAAGAGTGAATTAATTACCTGGACAGGAAAGAGTAAATAGGAAATACATTTCAAGTGCTACCCACATCCACACCTAGAAAATAGCAATGTCTGAAAACCAGGGTGTAACTTTGTCAATCTTTGGTAAGAACAAACTAATTCTTGCTGGTGCTGACTTGTTACTGACTGTGCAAGGATTATGGTGCATACTTGAGGTAAACGAAATTTATCATTAATTTGAAAAAAAGAAAAGAAAAAATAATTATACTAACGAAGTTAATTTACTTGGCCTTAAATGTTTTTGTTTATTTTTGCTTTTAAAAGAATTGCTGCTATAAGTGAGAACGCTAAGCCTTAGAGACTTTGAGAATATGTGTACAGTAGCTCTTGATGAAATTTACTCTCTTCAAAGTAATAAACAAGGAGCCGGCATGTGCTGTCTGTCATCAGAGGATGTTGAAGGTTTTGTGAATGTACTGAGCATGATGTCTACGTTGCTCAATAGGAAAAAAAGGAGGTTCATTTTTTGGAAACAATCACTTCTATTCTTAGATTTATTTGCTTCTCTCATTTATACTTTTTCTTATTTGAAATACTTTGAATACACAGAACTTTAGGATGATACAGTTAAAGTAAATCAAGTTCCTCATTACTTCAGAAAAGTAAAAAAGGAAAGAAAAGCATTGAAATGATATTATTTCTCTGAAAAGAGTGGCAGCCTAGATCGGAAGAGTGTGTTGTGTCTGCCTTCAGCAAAGTGACTACTAATAACTTACACACATAGTGTCTACTCTGTGCCAAGTGGGCTATTTCCTGCACACTTTGTCTTTCAATCTACACACCAGCTGTGTGAACGAGTTACTCCTAATTTGAGAATGCAGATAAAAGACATACTTGATCTCATGGAGGAGGAAAGTAGAATTAGTCACCAGAGGCTGGGAAGTGGGTAATGGAGGATGTGAAGGATAATGGAGGATGTGAAGAGAGATCAGTTAGTGTGTACAAACATACATTTAGAGAGAAATAATAAGTTTTAGTGTTCAGTAGCACAGTCAGGTGACTATAGTTAACAATAATTTATTGTATATTTCAAAATTGTTGGAAGAGAAGATTTGAAATGTACTCAATATATATTATTTGTGTTGAGTACACAAGTTTAGTGGCTTAAAACAACAAACCTATGTTATCTTGCTTTCTATGGATCAGGAATTGAGGAGTACTTGTGCAGGGTGGTTTAGATCCCCTTGTCAACTGGGGCTACAGTTACCTGAAAGTTTGAAGGCTGGAGGGTCTCGCTTCCATGGCTGCTGGCACTTCTCAGTTCTTTACCACATGGGCTTCTCCATGGGGCTTGTTGAGTGTCCTCATAATATGGAAGACGGCTGCCCTCAGATGGAGTGATTTAGGAAACAGCAAGATGGAAACCAGAGTGTCCTTTATGACTTAGCCTTGGAAGTTATGGTCCATTATTCCTGCAATACTCTGTTGATTATACAGGCCAACTCTATTCAGTGTGGGAGGAAAGTACATGAGTGTGTGCACCAGGTAAGACTACTGGGAACTTGGCTAAATGTCAGTCCTTTTGGGAAGCTGGCCAAAACACCTTCCGTTTCTTTCTTTCTTAGTTCTTAATATATAAGTTTTCCTCTTTTTTGCCTGAATTTTTAAGAGACTTCCTCTCAATAACTTTTTTTTAGTTTCTTCCTAATGATTCAATTTCTTTTATTTATTTATTTATTTTGCAGTTTTTGGCCAGGGCTGGGTTTGAACCCACCATCTCCAGCATATGGGGCTGGCACCCTACTCCTTTGAGCCACAGGTGGCTCCCCTAATGATTCAATTTCTAAGTTTCTCGTTGGATTTAACAATCCCTTGTCATGTCCTACTTCTTGTTTTTTTCAGTCACACAAAGACCACCTGAATGGACACTTATTAAATGAGTGAAACATTTGTCTTTGTCTCAGATTCCTCTCTTGCTGGTCTTCTCTGTTTTCTCTTCTTCATCGAAGCTCAGGCACAGGCTGGTCATATTTAGCCCAGCTGATGTGTTTTATTTGGCTCCCACAGAGTTTTAATGTTATGAGCCAACATTCAGAGGTTGGGAGGTTTCACACAAAAATATGAGTTCCTGTTTTTTTTTTTTTTTTGAAAGTTAGAAGTTCTGGCATGGAAATAGTGCTGGAGGGAAGGAGGGAGGCCCCCTTTTGAGATGGCAAGCCCCCTTGGTTCCTCATGGTCTCTGGCATTCTAGCTTGTCTCTCCCTGACATCAAGGCTTCTTCAGCTGGCCATTTATTATGGTGCTTGCAATATTGTTTTTCTTAGAGTATAAAAATACCCCTGAAACTCCTGTCTCTTATCAAAGTGGAAAAATGAATGACAAACCAGGTGTTTATATATATACATATATTTTTTAACACTCACCTGGTTGAAGTAGGCATTAGAGTTAGTGATCTGCCTTTTGTGCTCCCAAGCTAAAGAAAGTAACCCCATCATGTAATATGCCCAGCGGGTCTCTTGTATTCTTATCTTTGATCTCTTTTCTTTCTTATCACTCCAGGTTTGGAATGAAGAGTGAGGTCAGTGTTCCACTGTAGGAGAGATGAACTTTTCTGTTTTTACATGGTGGGCAGAACCATTATACAATGCTTAGTCTTATAGTAAAAATACACATGCACACGTCTCAATCATTTTGTTTTATTCCAGAAATCCATTTGGCTAAGGCTTTAGTTCCACTGTTGGAAACTGTTCTAGAATTTTTATTCACTTTCCTAATTAAAACATTGTTGCATGTCTAGGTCAAAGCTCAAGTTTCTCTGTGTGTGCTCAGATCAGCAGCAGAAGGGAAAGATGGGAGTACAGTAATCAGTAGGCAAAGTTGTAAGGACGTGAGGGATGTTTATCACCCCAAAGGCAAAGTGAATCCTAGGCTGAAAGGAAAAACCAGTTTATCTTCACAGTGATTAATGATGGATGAACAAGGGAGACAAACTTGTAACAACTGTGTAAAGTCGTTTGTTGCAGGTCAACATCAAAGTGAATGGAAATTCAGAAGATCTCCTAGTTTAGTTATTTGATGTATTAGTTTGGAATTCCTTTTTTTGCTTAATAAGAGAAACCCAACTATATTAGCTCAAGCCAATTAGGAATTTACTTGCCCTCATGTAGAATATTAGAGATAGTCAGGCAAGGCTGGCATGAAGGCTCCACAGAATCACTGTGGATCCTGTTTCCCACTGTCTTTTTGCTCTGCTGGCCCATATGCATGACCCCATCTTTACGGTGTGCAATGGCTGCTGGTGCTCTGACCCTCAGCTTGCTGAGCAGGAGGGGAAAGAAGAGCAAGGGGAGAGTGCTCTCCCAGAAGCCCCCTGCCCAAGGTTTCTGCACACACATCATCAGCCATCCCTGTGTATAAGGGACAGTGGGAAGGTAGTTTTTTCCAGCTGGAGACATTGCTCAGACTTCTGGTACTAGAGACCAAAATATGAATAAATACAACAAGCTCTGCCAAATCTATTTAAGGGAAAATGAGAAAAATAATGATCATTTATTGACCATTTACTATGTGCTGGCACTGTACTATAAATCATCTTGTTAAATAGTCAAAACAGCCCTATGAAATAATAAGTATTATGTCTTTCCTGTGTTACAGATAAGGAAATTGAGGCTCAGAGAGTTTCAGTACTTGGTTGAGGTCACATACATAGTAAGTAGGCCAGCATTTCCAAAAGCTATTGACTCACCCTTGGATATTTACAGGAAATGAGCTATCCTTTTATGATGACCTTGAGTTTCTCATCTTTTAGTGTGGTAGAATTTCTGCAGACCAGCATGAACTCCTACCATGAACTCTCCTGATCGCTACTATTAATCTTCAGCCACAAACAGCAGTTAACAGCCCTTGAGAAATGCAGGCAAGTGATAAACCATCTTTAAATTTTCTCCATTCCTACACATTTAACTTAACATTTATTGAGGCCCTGCAATGTACAAGGTGTTTTCCTTAAAGCTATGTTCTTATGTACATACTTTTCTCATGCAAATTAGTATTCTTTGACTAGAATTTAGTCAAATCAAATTTTGTCCTATAAAACTTATTCTTTGTCAATTGCCTACTGTAAAATAAAAGCATAGTTTTGTTGTTTTAATAGGCCAGTTCATTCTTATTTATAAAATTGAACTCAGTAATTTATGAGTGAGATTTTTAACAAAAGCGTATTACTCATAAAACTCATGCTGGGAAATTTGGAAGTCCAGTCAGACTAAGTATAGTGTCATGGCTTTGTGTTCTTTGAGGAACAAAAGAAGGTATTTCCTCAAACTCAGGAATAAAATAAGCCACACCTAGGAGATTGAACTGTGGATCAAATGTTCAAAACCTGGATCACATAAGTCATTGTGATCTTGGCCATCCTCCTTGCACTGAGTTAAAAAGATGTGCCATTGGTAACTCATCCAAGTCTTTCTCAGTCTCTTCTGGAAAGAGAATTCAAAACTTGCTAGGTTAGCACATCTTTTGAGAAGTGTGAATGGCAGCGTGCAGAATATACACAGTCTTTTTTATCTGTAGTTTCCTATCTGTGGATTCAACCAGTGGATCTAACATATTCTGGGAAAAATATTACACTTGTACTGATTGAACATGCACAGATTTTTTCCTAGTCATTCTTCCCTAAACAAGGAAGAATAACAATTATTTCCATACCATTTACATTATATTAGGTATTGTAAGTAATTTAGAGATAGTTTAAAGTATACAGGAGTGGGTGTGTAGGTTATATGCAAAGATTATACCATCTTATATCAGAGACTTGAGCATCTGCAGATTTTGGCGTCTAAGGGAGGTCCTAGAATCAATACCCCATGGAAAATTACAGATGACTATTAGGATTGAAGCTTTCTAAAAGTAGAAATTATTGTATATCTGTTGCACCAAGCACATATTTGGGACTCAAATATTTATCCAATGAATGAATGAAAGAATATCAGATTTCCTAGGTCCTTTCAAATCTGAGACTCCAAGTAGAAGCATGCCTTTGGTTCCCAGAAGAAGCCACCCGTGCCTCTGCCTCTTCACCTCTCCTTTGCTATCTGGCCTCTGTGTACTCTGATCCACTGAAATGGTCTTCTTAAAAAAGTACTCCTTGCTTCTTACTCACCAAGCCCTCTGACCTCTCAGTCCTTTTGCTAACTGGTCTGACAACAGCAGTGGTCAAGGTTGGCTTGACCTCATAGTAGTCTCTTAGTTCCTATGATGCTGCATGGGCTTGATTCTCTCTCTCTCTTTGATCTTATCCCTGCCATTCTTTGGCTTTTCTTCTTTCATTGTTATATGAAAGTTGCCTACCATTTGATCTAGCAATTCCACTTCTGGGTATGTACCCAAAGGAAAAAAGGTCATTTTATAAAAAGGACACCTGCACATGAATGTTTACAGCAGCACAATTCATAATGGAAACAACCCAAGTGCCCACCAATACATGAATGGATTAATAAAATTTGGTATATACATACCACAGAGTACTACTTAGCCATAAAGGGAAATGATGATCTAGTGTCTTTTGTGACAAAAGATGGACGGATCTAGAGAATTCACCATTCTTCTAAGTGAAACATCATAGGAATGGAGAACCAAACACCTCTATACTTCCAACGAGATAAAATACTTAAGTGCACATATGGAAGTAATATCAATGAAAATCAAGCTAAGGGGGGGGGAAGGGGATGGACATAATGCTTAGAAGTGGGTGGGGGACATGCTTATAACCTTGACTCAATTTGTGAAAAAAAAAGTATATAAATAAAACATGTGTACCTCTTAATATTCTTAAATTTTAAAAAAAGTCACCAATGTTCAGTTGTCCATTGAGGTCTCCTCATATCTTCCTAAATCCTCTCCTATGAATATCTTGTCTATACAATTGTCTTGAAATACCATTCTCTGTAGTTTACTGTGAACCTGATTTATCTGATTTGTGTATTTTCTTCCATTACCCAGCACCCTTCGTGACTTCTGTACACAGGTCTAAAGTATAAGTGATTATATCATGACAGACAGACAGACAGACAGACACACATGCACATATGCACCCATGCACACGCATGCATACACACACACACAGAGCTTCTCACTAAAGCTTCCCCAACTCAGGACACTGCACTACAACATCCCAAGGAACAATCTTCCAGGTGGCTTTGAACTACCTACTCCTTCTTTCCTTAAACCCAACCAATCAAGTACTGTTGATGCTTCCTTCTGTGATGCCTTTCCAAAGCAATTTCTTTCATTCCATTTAAAATTTTTATTTAAAAAAAAGTTTCAGTCTTACAGAGAAGGTGAAACTAGTATAGATGATTCCCATACCTCTATCACCCAACTTCCCTTAATTCTAACATTTTACATAACCATTGTACAACTATCAAAGCTGAGATGCTAACATAAGTATAATACCATATAATATTTATAATACAATAATTATATTTATATTATACCATATAATATTTATAATACAATAAACTGTAGCTTTTATTCAAAGTTCACTAGCTTCCATAGAAATTTTCTTTTTTAAGTTACGAGATCCCATGGTACATTTAGTTGCCATATCTCCTTAGTCTCCTCCAATCTGTGACCATGGCAATATTCATCTTCCAAAACTGGATAACATGATGTCCTCTGAGTTTCTCTACTCTAAAATGAATACTTTCATTTTATAATTAATAAATATCTTAGGGAAGATACTTTAAGACTGTACAGGTATGCCATTTTTTCTCAATTTTTTGACCACTAATTTTAATGTTCAGCAGCAGATCTCACCTGTTATATTATTACAGTGATGTTCTGATGGCAATTTTCTGCTTACCTCATTCCCTCAACATTTATTAATTCCTTCCATTCCATTTGAATTAAAAAATATTACTGTAACAATAGTTAAGAATATATTTTTGAGTATTTACTTCATGCCAGGTATTGCACAAAACACTTAAATATTCATGATGTCATAGTTATGCTTACCAAATAAAATAACCATATCCAAGAGGATGGAGTCAGAATCCCACCCAGGTTTGCCTGTTCTGCTAAAACCTGTTCTCTTATCCCTACAAAGCGACAATGTTGTGTCACTTTTGTTCAAATACTTATTCTGCTGTAGCTTCTGTGAGAGGTCCCCACCTCCAGCATCTCCCCTGCCAATGCCTCCTAGAGTCAAATTTATTTCCCTAAGTGCTAACATTCTGCCATGTTGTTGTTCTCAAAATACTTCAATGCTTCTCACTAAGGACAGGATGAAGCTTGAAATCCTTAACTCACATTGAAGACATCCAACATCTGACTCCACTCTGACCATCCATTCCTTCCCTGTATCAATTCTCCATTCCAATCACATTTTCTCTTTACATTCACTGTGCTTTCTCTGCTTTGCCTTTCTACTTCATTTAGTTTGGAATATTCTTTGTCTGTCTCTGCTTCTTGAGTGTACCTGCTTCTTAAAGCTCATGTCTTTTGAGAAGTGGAAATCTTATTGGCTCCACCTTCAACACATGTTCAGATTCTTGCTCAGTCCCACTTCCACAGTGAATACCAAGCTATCGTCAGCTTGCTACTGGATTAATGTAATTGCTTCCTTATGGTTTCATACCTGCTCCTATTCTTTTCCACCTGCAACCTGTCCTCTTACATGGTGGCCAGAGTGACCCTTTAAAACTGTATGTCAGAAGAGATCACTCCTCTGCTAGACCCTTTTCACTAAGGTTATAAGTCAAAGTATGTACAAAGGCTTGAAAGACCCATCTGGATCTGTTCCACTTCTCACTGCCCCACCATCACCTCTCTGACGTGATTTTTCTTCTACCACCTCTATTCTTTTCACTCTAGCTGCACTGACCGCTGTGATGGTGTTAGAATTTTTCAGCACACCGTGGCCACTGAGCCTTTGCCCTGGCTGGTCCTTCTATCTGGAATGCACTTCCCCAGGTGTCCACAGGGCTCATTCTCTCAGCTTCTCTAAGCATTTACTCAAATGTCACCTTCTCAGTGAGTCCTACGCTAATCTTGAAGCATCTCCAGTCTTTCTTACCTTACTCTACTTTTTCCTGTTTTCAGAGTACCCATTGACTTCTAATAAATTCTATAGTTATTATTTTTACATCTGTGGTTTTTGTCTGCCTGGGAATATCAGCACCAGGAGGCCAGAGATCTTTGTCTGTTTTGCTCATTGATGTATTCCAAGCACCTAGGGCAGAGCCTGATACATAGAAGGACTTCAGTGAATTATATTGAATTATTAGAGTACCTCATTCAAAATGACCTCCTCTTCCTATGTCATCCTGTGATAGACATAAAGTGTGCAGCATTCTTTTGGCACTTATCATCTATACACTGCCTCACATCATTTCTTGTACCCATGACCTGTCTCCCCAAGTAGACTGTAAATTTGGAGTGGTGACATCAGTGGATTTATATTGCTAGTGCTTCAGTCCATTGTCTTTGGCAGAGCACCACAATTTTCCTTCATGGAAACTATCCTTTCTTCATTTCTTCATCCATGTGGTCGTGATTGGGGTAACATTATCCCCTACCCCAGGGATGGATGTGTAGACCAGACCTATCTGAATAGAACATGGCATTATCCTAGCAAACAAGGATTGGTTGAAGGCGTCTACCAACTCAAGCAAGGTACCTGTGGTTAAGAAGGAATACTTTTAAAATTTAAGATTTCCAGGAGCTTCTTGTATTTCTTTTTGTCACTACTTTTTAAGTTCCTATCTGGAACTAAAATTTTAACACTGGGCCAGAACTACAAGGGGCCAGAGGCCAATATTTGGAGCCTTGAGGTCATCCTCTATGCAATGGTGGCTGGGGCCTTTCCAGTCAAAGGCCAGGTCTGCAATGAACTAATAACATCGATCTTAAGAGGCACCTATGCAACATCTGCTTTCATTACTCCCAAATTAAAAGCTTTTACCCAAAGGATCCTCACCACTGACCCCAGCAAGAGGCCCACCATCAGGCAGATTTTGGAAGACCCTTGGATCCAGTCTGGGCAAGGCAGTATGAGGCCACTGCCAGACATCCCACCAGAGGCTGCCACCTCTCCCGAGAGTGCCACGGGAGGCCTCCACCCCACTGGAGTTGGCCACCACACAGGAGGCTGCCATCCCACCGGTGGCCACCACCCAACAAGTGGCCACCACCCCACAGGAGGCCACCACTCCACCAGTGGCTGCAAACCCACTGGAGGGGGACACTCCACCAGAGTACCACCCTACCAGAGACCAATACCTCAGCAGAGACTGACACCCCCCAGTCAACAATTGGTTTGGTCAACACCCCACCAATTTCCAGTTTCAGTTGTGCCCCAAGCCTGGCCCTATGTCCTCTCCCTCCAGCCCCAGCTGCCTTAGCGGAGGCATAGCAGGAGATACGGGAGCTGAGGGAAGTCTCAGACATGATCACTCCCTTCCAGCTGGGCAGGTAGTGGAGGACGAACCCACTGAAGCGGGCCAGGGCTGGTGGGGGTGCACTAGGAGGATTGCCAACTTCTTTTGCAAAATGTTCTGCCTCCCGCTGGCCCAAAAGAACCCCCGCCAGAACAAGGTGGTGCCTGTGACCACCCAGGAGACTTGAGGCCAAGACCAAGTGGCAAGTGTGGGGCAGCCAAGCCACGCTTCCTCCTTTTATTTCTTACTGGATTTTCAATAAAGAAATTGAAATCGTATCTTTTTCTATATGTACATGTGTGGGGAACAAGGTGAAGTTCAGGTGTGTGTGGAAAGCTAACACCCCCATCCCTGCAGGCAGATGCAGTGTGTTTTCACTGATCTGTTGCCTATAAAAAGCTGACCTCATAGAATGTTTGTGACATGGGGGTGGGAGGTACAGAGAGGGATGTGGGGGGATTGGTCACAGGGAACAGAGTTTCAGACAGGATGAAGAAACCCTGACATCTGATACATAGCAGGGTGACCAGGTTAAGGAGAATGTAGGCACATTTCAAAAGACCTGAGAGTCCACTTCAAATGGAGGGACTTGGAGGGCAAGAAGGCCCTGAGCTCCCAGGATCCTGTAATAGGGTGTCGGAGGTCATCCAAATGTGGACTCCCATCTGGGTGGGGAGCCAGAGAAGCATCCTGAGGCCTGCAGAGGCCGCCTAGCCACAGTGGACCAAACTGAGGCATGGCCTGGACTCCCCCCAACCAACCTGCTGGGAAAATCATTGGGCCTGGACTGTGACTCTTGGGCACTTGTCCCCTCACTTCCCTTCTCTGCCTTTTCTTCCACTGTCACAGGTGGCAGGGTGAGAAGGTTATTGGTCATCTCACTCAGCTCCATGCTACTGTGCACATGTGGGATTGCTGGATCACATGGTAGTCCTGTTTAACTCTTTGTGGAAACACCATACTATTTTCCATAGTGGTGACACCATTGCTTAGGAGTTTCATGCCCCATAACCTAGGAGTCTCACTTTTAGGGACAAACCTAACTGAAGCCCCTAAGGGTCCCCACAGAAAGGAAGGTGCCTGGATGTTCTTAGCAGCCCTTGGATCAGAGCCAGACTGGAAGGAACAGAAATATACACAGTAGCATGGGTCAGTCTACTGCCCTGTATCCACACATCAGTGTAATATATGGAAATGTGCATGGGGACAAGCAACATGTGACAGATGAGGAAGCTTGGGAATGATATGGAGCCGAGGAAGCCAGATATGGAAGAGTTTAGCTACAGAATCAAGCAAAATTAGACTTGTGCTGGTAGAAGTCAGGGTAGAGGTTTCCCTTGGGGGAGAGGCTAGACATCAGATGGGTCTCCAGGAGACTTTGGGGTGCTGAAAACCTGTTTCCTTATTTGGGTGCTGGATATAGGGTGTGTTTATTATGTGGCAAAAAGAATGTAAGTTGTATATTCATGTGAAGTATACTTAAATTAAAACATTTTGACTTAAAATCATCAGACTGCCTATAAAGCCTCTCAGGGTGAGCTGGGGCCCTGCCTCTCCCCCACCCACCCTGCCCACTCCTTCCCTGAGGTGAATTATTCATTTGCTCAGATGAATTTTTAAGAAAATCCCAATTGTTCAGAATAGCTTTGGCATGCCTCTCTCTGCCTGTGACTTTCTGGCTGAAGGCAGGAACTCATGTAGAGGAGCAGAGCCTCCCGGTAGGGGACAGTGAGTGCTGACATCCATGTGTTCACATGGGACAGTGCTTGGCAGGTTTGGCAGGGTGCTGATCTACCTGGCTCTCCTGACCAAGGCAGGAGTATGGGCTCCAAAGGCTTCAAAATGTTTCCAACGGGGATCAGAACAGAGGGGGACTTCTGGTCTACTACAGTGCCTTCAGAATCCCCATAGAGACCCAGAACTGGGACAGAGGGCTTTGGTGTGTTAGATTCTGAGGCCTCCACAGACCTGGGTCTACAATGGATTCTGCCCCTTGCCTGATGTCTGTGAATTTCACTTCTCATCTGAGGAGGGAGGTAGCTGTGATGTGTGCAGTTTGGAGCACATGGGCTCAGCTCCAAACCAGCCCTAAGGCTGCATTGGGGTCTGCCACACAGCAGATCTATGCTCTGGCTCATTTAACTTTTCTGGGCCTCACGGTCTCTGACTATAAAATGGGACCGAGTCCTCGGCTATCACATTGGCTGTGGTGAGGATTACTGAGCTAATATATGGAGTGGGTGTAGAAAGCAGCCTGGGAGGTAGTGAGCACTCAGAGAGTGTCAGTGAATAAAACATGAGGACGAAGGCCTGGGCCTTCCCTCAAGGGTGTTGTGGAAGCTTCTCACAAGGGCTGCCACAGGGCAGGCTGGTGAATGGACCTGCTTTTTCTGTGTCAGAATCCTGTCTCATCCACAAGAGCCCCAGAGTGGGTGAGCTTGTGGGAGTTCCTGCTCTTGGGGAGCCCCCAAGCTTCCGGCTGGGCCAGGCAACCCTCACATTTCCTGCAACCAGGGTCACGCAGTGCTGGTCTCCATGGTGTGTGATGTTTGTTTTTCCCTCTGTCCCATTAGAGGCCAGCTCAGTGACTTAAGGACCTTTCATCTCTGCACCTGTATACATGGGCCAAGTGCCTGATACAGAGCAGAGACCAACCAAGGGTGGTTTTGTTTAGGGTGAATGAGTGAGGCAATGTGTCCAGGGTCACCCAGAAGAGCTGAAACAAAGGCCTCCTGATCCCCAGAGCAAACTCAGCAGCCCCTTGCAGGTGTCTGCTGGGAGCAGAGGCCCCTCTCTGCTCATCCTGCCCAGCCATCCAATTATGCAGCATGTGTCTGTGAGACCTCCCTGTCTCTGCTTGCTATAGGCCAGGAGATGTCCCAGACCTGAAAACACAGAAACCTTTGACCCATGACCTGACATTCAAGGAGTAGGGGTGGAGGGAGATAGGCCACAAATTTTGATAGGAATTTCAGCTAGGACAGTAGGCATTTTTGGCAACACCCTGCCATACCTTCAGAGAGATGGAGCTTTTCAGTAGGGCCCTGGGGAGGGGGATCTTCAGGGCCCTTCTTGGCTGCTTGGCTGGAGCACCAGAGGCCAAGCTTAAGCTCATTGTTGCTGTCTGGGATATAAGAGTCAGAAAAAGGTAGATGTGTCCTTTAACATGGTGGCTTCCTGACCTGACAAATATAAAGATGAGTTAAGAAAATCAACTGAGGTGGGAGCAAGATGGCGGCCAAGTAACAACTGGGCATGGTGAGTCTGGGGAGACAAGACTCCAGGCATCTCTGGCTGGCGGGATCTGCCTATAATAATCACTTTGAGGACAGAGGGAGTCAGTGGGAGACTTCTGGACCACAAGAGGAGGACAAAAGCAGTGGAAAACTGGCAAGTGATTGCGTCTGTTGGTTCAGTCTAATCCCACTGGCAGCTCTAAGTACAGCAGCAGTGATATTGCAAACTGTAAAGGCCTTATGTGTGAGCTGTTTTGGTGTTTTTGGACTTGGCACTCAGTTTAACTGCCTTGGGAGAGCTTGGGCAGGAGTGCAGAGAACTCTGGGTGTTGTCTAGGGCCCCAGACTGAGCTGCTGAGCTGGACAGAGCTAATAGGGTTCAGCTGTGGGGCAGGCAGAGCCATTGTGAGAGGACTGCCCTGGCAAGCTCTGCCCTCAGGATCGCAGAGCAAGGATTTGGCAGGAGCTGGTAATCTAGTAACTGAGCAGCTTTAAAGGTGGGGACTGAACTACCTTACAGCCTTAGCCTTCAGGGGCAGAGTGAGACTGGTTTTGGCATGCTGGGTAAGTGGATAGCCACTTCAGCAGTAATCCCAGTGAAAAGCACTTTCCTGGAAAATCTTCTGCTTAACCAAGTTTAGCAGTTTCAAGTGCCTTTTAAGAGGGCTGAGGAGAGATTTAGGTTTTCCACCATGCAGGTTTTGAGAAATTAGCAGAGGCCTCCAGTCATATCAGCATTGTGATTAACAACTTATACCCCAGAAGATCACCTGTTGCCCAGACAATATTCAGCAAGATATATATACTGCATTATTTTTGGCTTTGTTTTCTGTTTTCTTTTGTCTTTGTTATTGTTGTTTTGTTTTTTAATTTCAACCTTTTCCCTATAGATTTTTCTTTTCTTTTTTTTCTTTTCTTTCTTCATTTTTTTTTAGTTTAAATATAATTTCCCATTGCTGCCTTTTTCAATAATTAGAACTTCATGTTTGCGAGTGTTTCTACCCCTATTGTTTGGTTTTCCCCCCAATTTTATCCTATACAGTTTTCTGATTGCTTGTTTTGGTTTTATTTATAGCATTTTTGTCTTTCCTCTCTACTTGGTGGAGGTTGGGGTACTGTGTCCAAACAGGTTAGCAATGAGCTGCTGACCTCAAGGGAATCACCTAACCTGGCACCCCCAGAGGTTGGAGTTTTTTTTTTTAAGGCTGGGTCAGAGTACCCTACTGTACAGCTATATTGGTCTGTCTCCCTCTATCTGTACCTGTCTTCTTTTTGTCAATATCCCCTTTTTCCCACTCTTCTTCTTTCTCTCTCTTTTTTCCTCCTTTCTTTATTTTTTCCCTTCTTGCTCTTCAACCTTATCCTCTGGTACTGTACCAAAAGGACTTATTAAAACCCTAGTCCAGAGGCACGGCGACTTAAAGAGCAAGAGGAAGTGAAAGGAACATTAGGGCAAGGAAATAGATAAAAGAAATCACTCATGAGGAAGAATCAGCAGAAAACTCCTAGCAACATGAAGAACCAGTCCAGAGCAACCCCCCAAGGGATCGTGAGGTAGCTACTGCAGAGAATTCCACCTATAAAGAAATGTTAGAAATAACAGAAAGGGAATTTAGAATGCATGTGATGAAAACAATGAAGGAAATGATGGAAACAATGAAGGAAACTGCTAACAAAGTGAAAAATAACCAAAAGGAAATCCAAAAACAGAATCAAAGAAGAGATAAATTATATGAAGAATGTAGAAAGGATATAGCAGAGCTGAAGGAACTGTATCAACAACAGATTAGACTATACAGAAGAAAGAATTTCAGAGGTAGAGGACAAAGATCTTGAGATAACTCAGATAGTAAAAGAGACAGAAAAGAAGAGAGAAAGAAGAACATTCACTGACAGAATTATGGGACTTTATGACACATTCAAACATATGAGTTATAGTTATCCCAGTAGGGGAAGAAGAATGCCCCAGGGGAATGGAAACCATACTCAAGAATATTATAAATGAAAATTTCCCAAATATTACCAAAGATTCTGACATACTCCTTTCAGAGGGATATCGGACTCCAGGTTGCATCAACTCTAACTGAGCTTCTCCAAGACACATTGTGATGAAACTGTCCAAAGTCAAGACAAAAGAAAAGATTCTTCAACCTGCCAGGAGCAAGCACCACTTGACCTACAGGGACAAATCCATCAAGGTGACTGCAAACTTCTCTAATGAAACTTTCCCAGCAAGAAGACAATGGTCAGCTACCTTTAATCTACTTAAAAAGAACAATTTCTAGCCCAAAATTATTCTATATTCTGCTAAACTAAGTTTTAAAATTGATGAATAAATCAAATCATTTATTGATATACAAACATTGACCAACTCTATGGGAAATACTTCAACCTGTTCTACACACTGACCATCACAATGGATCAATAGCAAAGTAAGAACTCAGCAATTAAAGGACAGAACCTAACTTCCACACTGATATAAAAGATAAAACTAAGCAATGGTCTCTCACAAAATAAGATGAACAGAACAGTACCACACTTATCAATTAACTCAATAAATGTTAATGGCTTGAATTCTCCACTGAATAGGCACAGATTGGCTGACTAGATTAAAAAACACAAGCCATCCATTTGCTGTCTGCAGGAAACACACCTGGCTTCAAAAGACAAATTAAAAATCTGAGTTAAGAGTTCGAAGAAAATTTCTCAGGCAAACAGAATTCAGAAGAGAGAGAAGTTGCAATCTTATTTTCAGATACATGTGGATTTAAAGCAACTAAAGTAAAAAAAGACAAAGATGGTTACTTTATATTGGTCAAGGGAAAAGTACAACAAGAAGATGTTTCAATTCTAAAGATTTATGCACTCAATTTAAATGCTCCCAGATTCTTGAAACAGACCTTACTCAGTCTGAGCAATATGATATCCAATAATACCATAATAACAAGGGACTTAAACACTCCTCTTACAGAGAGGGACAGATCCTCTAAACAGAAATTAAACAAAGATTTAAGGGACTTAAATGAGAACCTAAAACAACTGTGCTTGATAGATGCATATAGAGCAATCCATCCCAAAGCTAAAGAATATACATTTTTCTTATCACCTCATGGAACAGTCTTCAAAATTGATCATATCCTAGGCCACAAAACAAACCTCAACAGAATAAAAAGAATAGAAATTTTACCTTGTATCTTTTCAGACCATAAGGCACTAAAAATCGAACTTAACTTTAACATAAATGCTTGACCCCACGCTACGGCATGGAAATTAAACAACTTTCTGTTGAATGACAGATGAGTGCAGGAAGAAATAAAACAGGAAATCACTAACTTCCTTGAGCATAACAACAATGATGACACAAGCTACCAAAACCTGTGGGATTCTGCAAAAGCAGTTCTGAGAGGAAAATTTATCACTTTATATGCCTATATACAAAAATAGAAAGAGAGTGCATCAACAAACTCACAAGCCATCTCACACAATTGGAAAATGAAGAACAATCTAAGCCTAAACCCAATAGAAGAAAAGAAATCACCAAAATTGAATCAGAGATCAATGAAATTGAAAACAAAAGAATCATTCAGAAAATTAATGAAACAAGAAGTTGGTTTTTTAAAAAATTAATAAAATAGATAAACCTTTTGCCAGACTAACTAGAAATAAAAAAGTAAAATTTCTAGTACCTCAATCAGAAATGATAAAGGAGAAATAACAACTGATGTAACAGATACACAGGAGATCATCTCTGAATACTACCAGAAACTTTAGGACCAGAATTTTTACAATTTGAAGGAAATAGATCAATATTTGGAATTACACCCTCTCCCTAGACTTAGCCAGGAAGAAATAGAGCTCCTGAACAGACCAATTTCAAGAACTGAGATGAGATTAAAGAAAGAATGAAAAAGCTTCTAACAACAACAAAAAAAATGCTCTGGTCCAGATGGCTTCACACCAGAATTCTAACAAACTTTCAGGGAAGAGCTTATTCTTATATTGCAGAAGTTACTGCAAAAAATTGAGGATAAAGGAATCTTCCCCAACACATTCTATGAAGCAAAAATCACCCTGATACCACAGCAAGAAAAAGACCCAACAAAAAAGGAGAATTTCAGACCAATTTCACTCATGAATATAGATGCAAAAATTCTCAACAAAATCCTAGCCAATAGATTACAGCTTATTATCCAAAAAAGTCATACATCATGATCAAGTAGGTTTCATCCCAGGGATGCAAGACTGGTTTAACATATGCAAGTTCATAAAAGTTATCCACCATATTAAAAGAAGCAAAAATAAAGATCATATGATCCTCTCAATAGATGAAGAAAAAGAATTTGATAAAATCCAGCATCCTTTTCTAACTAGAACACTGAAGAGTATAGGCATAGGTGGCACAATTCTGAAACTGATTGAAGCTATCTATGACAAACCCACAGCTAATATTTTACTTAATGGAGAAAAACTGAAAGCTTTTCCTCTTAGAACTGGAACCAGACAAGGTTGTCCTCTGTCACCTTTACTATTCAACATAGTGCTAGAAGTTCTAGCGAATACTATTAGACAAGACAAGGAAATAAAGGGAATCCAAGTGGGAGCAGAGGAGGTCAAAATCTCCCTCTTTGCTGATGACATATTCTTATACTTAGAAAATCCCAAAGACTCAACCATAAGACTCTTGGAAGTCATCAAAAAATACAGTAATGTCTCAGGATATAAAATCAATGTCCACAAGTCAGTAGCCTTTATATACACCAATAACAGTCAAAATGAGAGGCTAATTAAGGACACAACTCCCTTCACCAAAGTTTCAAAGAAAATGAAATACCTAGGAATACCTAGGAACTAAAGAGGTGAAGAACCTCTCTAAGGAAAATTATGAAATCCTCAGAAAAGAAATAGCAGAGAATATTAACAAATGGAAGAACATACCATGCTCATGGATGGGAAAAATCAACATTGTTAAAATGTCTATACTTCCCAAAGCAATCTACCTATTCAATGTCATTTCTATAAAAATACCAACATTGTACTTTCAAGATTTGGAAAAAAACAATTCTCCATTTTGTATGGAACCAGAAAATACCCTGCATAGCTAAGGCAGTTCTTAGTAATAAAAATAAAGCTGGAAGCATCAGCATACCAGATTTTAGGCTGTACTACAAAGCCATAGAGGTCAAGACAGCATGGTACTGGGACAAAGATGGAGTAATAGACATTTGGAATTGAATAGAAAACCAGAAAATGAAACTAACATCTTACAACCACCTAATCTTCGATAAACCAAACAAGAACATACTTTGGGGGAAAGACTCCCTATTCAATAAATGGTGTTGGGAGAACTGGATATCCACATGTAAAGATTGAAACTGGACCCACACCTTTCTCCACTCACAAAAATTAATTCAAGATGGATAAAGGATTTAAATTTAAGGCATGAAACAATAAAAATCCTCAAAGAAAGCATAGGGAAAACACTGAAAGATATTGGCCTGTGGAAAGACTTCATGAAGAAGACTGCCATGGCAATTTCAACAACAAGAAAAATAAACAAATGGGTACTAATTAAACTGAAAAGCTTCTATACAGCTAAGGAGACAACAACCAAAGCAAACAGACAACCTACACAATGTGAAAAGATATTTGCATATATTTTTTTTCTTCTTTTCTTAATTATTATTATTAAATCATAGCTGTGTACATTAATGCAATCATGGGGCATGATATACTGGTTTTATATACCATTTGACATACTTTCATCACACTGGTTAACATAGCCTTCCTGGCATTTTCTTAGTTATTGTGTTAAGACATATTCTACATTTAGTAAGTTTCACATGTACCCTTGTAAGATACACCATAGGTGTGGTCCCACCAATTACCCTCCCTTCACCCATCGTCCCCTGCCCTCTTCTCCCTTTCCTCATATTGTTAGGTTATAATTGGGCCATATGAAATTATTTTCATAGTAGGGCTGAGTACATTGATACTTTTTCTTCCATTCTTGAGATACTTTACCAAGAAGAATATGTTCCAGCTCTATCCATGTAAACATGAAAGAGGTAAAGTCTTCATCTTTCTTTAAGGCTGCATGATATTCCATGGTGTACATATAGCACAATTTATTAATCCATTCATGGGTCAATGGGAACTTGGGCTTCTTCCATGACTTAGCAATTATAAATTGGGCTGGAATAAACATTCTGGTACAAATATCTTTGTTATCATGTGATTTTTGGTCTTCTGGGTATATACCTAGTAGAGGAGCTGTAGGATTGAATGGCAGGTCTATGTTTAGATTTTTCAGTGTTCTCCAGACATCTTTCCAAAAGGAACATATTAGTTTGCATTCCCATCAGCAGTGTAGAAGTGTTCTTTTCTCCACATCCACGCCAACATCTCTGGTCTTGGGATTTCGTGATAACCTTATGGAAGTTAGATGATATCTCAAGTAGTTTTGATTTGCATTTCTCTGATGATTAAGGATGATGAGCATTTTTTTCATATGTCTGTAGGCCATGTGCCTGTCTTCTTCAGAGAAGTTTCTCTTTAAGTCCCTTGCCCAGCCAGAGATGGGAACACTTTTCTTTTCTTGCTAATACGTTTGAGTTCTCTGGATTCTGGTTATTAAACCTTTGTGGGAGACATAACCTGCAAATATCTTCTCCAATTCTGAGGGCTGTCTGCTTCCTTTACTTACTGTGTTCTCTGCTGTGCAGAAGTTTTTATTTTGATCAGGTCTCCGTAGTGTATTTTTGATGCTACTTCAATTGCCCCGGGCGCCCTCCTCATAAAATATTCGCCAAAGCTGATTTCTTCGAGAGTTTTCCCTCTACCTTCTTCTAGTATTTTTATAGTTTCATGTCTTAAGTTTAAATCTTTAACGCAGTGAGAGTCTATCTTAGTTAATGGTGAAAGGTGTGGGTCTCATTTCAGTCTTCTACAGGTTGCCAGCCAGTTCATCCAGCACCATTTGTTAAATAGGGAATCTTTTCCCCACTGAATGTTTTCAATTGGCTTGTCAAAGATCAAATAACAGTAATTCGTTGGGTTCATCTCTTGGTTCTCTATTCTGTTCCATACATCTACCTCTCTGTCTTTGTGCCAGTACCATGCTGATTTGATCACTATCGCTTTATAGTATAGTCTGAGGTCTGGTAGTGTGATTCTTCCTGCTTTGTTTTTATTTCTGAGTAATGTCTTGGCTATTGAAGCTTTTTTCAAATTCCATATAAGACAAAGTATTATTTTTTCAAGATCTTTAAAGTATGACAGTGGAGCTTTAATTGGGAATGCATTAAAATTGTATATTGCTTTGGGAAGTATGGGCATTTTAACAATGTTGATTCTTCCCAGCCATGAGCATGGTATGTTTTTTCCATTTGTTAACATTTTCAGCCATTTCTTTTCTTAGAGTTTTATAGTTCTCTTTATAGAAATCTTTCACGTTCTTTGTTAGATATAAACTCCCAAATATGTCATCTTCTTTTGCAGTACTGTGAAGGGAATAGAGTCCTTGACTGTTTTTTTTTTTTTTTTTTTTTTTTTTTTTGACTTGGCTGTTGTTGGTATATATAAAGGCTACAGATTTATGGGTGTTAATTTTGTAGCCTAAGACATTGCTGTATTCCTCGATCACTTCTAGAAGTTATGTAGTAGAATACCTATTGTGTTCCAGATATATGATTATGCCATCTGTGAAGAGCGAAAATTTGATCTCTTCTGACCCTATGTGGTTACCCTTGATCGCCTTTTCTTCCCTAATTGTGATGGCTAAAGCTTCCATTACAATGTTAAAGAGCAGTAGAGACAATGGGCAACCTTTCTCATGGGGTTGAAATGATTTCCATTTAACTCCATTCAATATGATATTGGCTGTGGGTTTGCTGTAGATGGCCTCTATCATTTTAAGAAATGTCCCTTCTCTACAAATTTTCTTAAGTGTTCTGATCATGAAGAGATGCTGGATATTATCAAAAGCTTTTTCTGCATCAATTGAGAGAATCATATGGTTTTTGGTTTTTAATTTGTTTATGTGCTGAATTATATTTATAAATTTACATATATTGAACCAGCCTTGAGACCCTGGGATAAAACCAACTTAGTCATGATGTATAATTTGTTTGATGTGTTGCTGGATTCTGTTTGTTAGGATCTTGTTGAATATTTTTGCATCAATATTAATTAATTATTTTGGTCTATAAATTTCTTTTCTTGTTGGGTCTTTTTCTGGTTTTGGGATCAAGGAGATATTTGCTTCATAGAACATTTTGGGTAGTATATTTTCTTTTTCTATATTTTGGAAAAGTTTGAGTAGTATAGGTACTAGTTTTTCTTTAAAGGTTTGGTAGAATTCTGATACGAAGCTATCTGGTCGCAGGCTTTTCTTTTTAGGGAGATTTTGTATAGTTGATGCTATTTCAGAACTTGATGTAGGCCTGTTCAACATTTCCACTTGAGTCTGGGTAAGTCTTGAAAAGTGACGTGCTTCCAAGTATTGTTCAATTTCCTTCAGATTTTCATATTTCTGAGAATAAAGTTTCTTGTAATATTAATTAAGGATTTTTTGAATTTCTGAGGAGTCTGTTGTTATTTTCTCTTTGTCATTTCTGATTGATTAAATTAGAGATTTTACTCTTTTTTTCCTGGTTAGGTTAGCCAAAAGTTTATTGGTTGTATTAATCTTCTCAAAAAACCAACTTTTTGATTTATTGATCTGTCATATACTCCTTTTATTTTCAATTTTATTTAATTATGCTCTAATTTTAGTTATTTCTTTTCTTCTACTGGGTTTTGGTTTGAAATGTTCTTCCTTTTCCAGTTGCTTGAGATGTCCCATTCAGTTGTTAACTTCCTCTCTTTCTGTTCTCTTGAAGAAGGCTTGCAGTGCTATAAATTTTTCTCCTAGGATTGCCTTTGCAGTATCCCAGATTTTCTGATAATTCATGTCTTCATGGTCATTTTGTTCCAAAAATTTGGTAATTTCCTGGTTAATTTCATCTATGACCCAGCTATCATTCAGCATATGGTTATTTAACTTCTATGTTTTTGTATGAGTATGCAGGTTTCTGTTGTTACTGAGTTCAACTTTTATTCCATGGTGGTCTGAGAAGATGTAAGGAATAATTTCTATTCCTTTAAATTTATTGATGTTAGACTTGTGATCTAAGATGTGATCGATTTTGTAGTATGTTCCATGGTCTGATGAGAATAATGTGTATTCAGTTTTGTTCGGATGAAAGGTTCTGTAGATGTCTGTTAAATCCAAATGTTGAATGGTTAAGTTTTAATCTAAAATTTCTTTGCTCAACTTCTTACTGGAGGATATATCCAACACTGCCAAAGGAGTGTTAGAATCTCTGACTATTATGGAGCTGGAGGAAATCAAGTTGCTCATGTCTGTTAGAGTTTCTTTTATAAATTAAGGCACATTCTGGTTGGGTGCATAAATGTTAATCATTGAGATATCATCATATTGACTATTACCCTTAACAAATATGAAGTGAGTATTCTTATTTTTCCTTACTTTTGTTGATTTAAAACCTATTGTATCTGTGAATAGAATTGCAAGCCCTGCTTTTTTCTCATTTCTATTTGCCTGAAGTATAGATGTCCATCCCTTTACTCTGAGTCTATATTTACCTTTTAAGGTAAGATGTAATTCTTGCATGCAGCAGGTATCTGGCCTGAGTTTTTGTATCCAGTCAGCCAATCCTTTCCTCTTTAGTGGACAATTTATGCCATTCACATTAATGGTGAATATTGGTAGGCCTGGTAGAATTTGTGTCATTGAGTTTTTCTAAAGTCCAGTGGTCATTTTTAATCCTTTCACCACCGTGGAAGTTGGAGTTTGATCAAAAGTTTCTGAGTGAGTTTACTTTTGTGGTGGAGGATTGCACTTTTCATTATGGAGGATAGGTCTGAGAACATCCTGAAGAGCTGGTTTAGTTATGGCAAATTTCTTCAACATGTGAATGTCATTAAATTATTTAATTTCTCCATCAGAAATGAAGCTCAGTTTAGCTGGATACAGGATCCTGAGTTGAAAGTTATTTTGTTTTAGGAGATTAAAATTGATGACCACCCTCTTCTAGCTTGAAAGGTTTCAGCAGAGAGATCTGCAGTCATTCTAATATTCTTCCCTTTGTAGGTTATGGTTTTCTTACATGTGGCTCCTTTCAGAATTTTCTCCTTCATATTAACTTCACTGAAGTTAATTATGATATGCGTGGGGGATGTCTTATTTGGATTGAGTCATGCTGGGATTCTGAAACTGAACCCGAATTTCAGAATCTCTTGGCATGTCTGGAAAATACTCTTTCATAATTTCATGGAGAAGAGCCTCTGTGCCTTGCAAAGCCATTTCATTGCTTTCAGGGATTCCTATCAGGTGAATATTAGTTTTCTTCGAATTATCTCAGAGCTCTCTGAGAGCATGATCTGTTTTTGCTCTCCATTTCTCTTCCTCTTTGAGAGTTTTGGAGTTTTCAACAGCTTTTTCTTCATTGTCAGAAATCTTTTCTTCTGATTTCTCAACCCTGTTACTGAGGGATCGTACTGTAGTTTTCAGATCTTTGAGGGCTGCAAATTCTTGTCTCAATGTGTCAAAATCTTTGGTGATATTGTTTTTAAATTCATTGAATTCTTGAGACAACATCTGAAATGCTCCTGGAATTTCTACTTCCAACTTTTCCTCTAGTCTATTAATCTTGTTTGCAATCCAAATTCTGAATTCAATTTCTGACATCTCAGCCATCTGTTTATGAATGGGATCTTCAGTTGTAGCTGCCATATCTTTCCTTGGGGGTGTTGATCTACTGTGGTAATTCATGTTGCCAGAGTTTTTCAGCTGATTCTGTCCCATGATTATTTTATACCATTTGACTAGATGAGTGGATAAAGAGACGTTGGGTTGGGGGCTCCAGGAGTAGTGATTAAGCTGCCCTTTGCCCAAGAGCTGGGACTGGTGTCTGTACCTTTTCCCCTGGAGTTTTGCCAAGGACCTGTACAGTTCTATGGCCCAAGAAACTGGGGACCTGCTTGGTGCAGTGGGGCTAAGTGGCTCAGTCTTGTTTTTGGCTGGTCTCTTTCCTACCCCAGTGAATAAGTTACTCTGGGTTGAGGTCTCAGCTGTGGAGAAATACGAGCAGTTAAGTCACCCCACTCCCCACAGGCAACAATTGGAAAAGGAAAATCAAACTTTTCCACAACCACACACCCAGGGTACCACTTGGATAGTCCTCGGGTGATTGGCCAAGTTCCAGAAGTCCAACTCTCTTAGGTGGGAGAGTTCAAAATGTCTCCGGCAACTAGATTGCAGGGGTCCACTGGCAACTCAAATATGACTCTCTCTGGTGCTTCTTGTGGTCAGGAGGACCCACCTAGCAAATGGATTAGTCTGAGAAGGTTGATGCCTCCTTCCCCACCTTGTACCTCTGTCACACCCAGTCACTAGTAGCCCCGCAGGGCTGTGACCCAGTTGCCTCCAATAAGCAGATACTCCAGAGGTTTGCATCTGCCTGAATCACAGGGAAATCTATGTCTCCTCAGCCAGGATGCTGCTCTCTGCCACTATCAGGCAGGGGGAGGTGAGGCCTGACAACCTTGGATGCTTAATGGAGGCTGGGGCAGTTCCCTCAGTTCTAGCCCCACCCCTGATTTATGTTGCTGACAGGACAGAACAACTTTGCAGAATTTGTTTCTGTCTCGGCTATATTTCCCTGCAGAATACACACTGTTTGAGTTCACAGAACCTGTGACTCAGGCCCGGTCTGTGCTGCTGCACAGTCTTGGCTGCAGTTTGTATTGGGGTGGCACAGTTAGCTGTCAGTTCCAGCCTCTGCCTGCCCTTCTTTGTCTCAGGTAAAGATTCCCTGAGGGCTGGGTGAATCTTAGGCTCAGTAAAGCTGTTCTATGGGTCAGCCCCGCCCTGGGAATCTGCTGGCTCTGTGCATGCATATTCTAGTCCCCTCGCTCTGTCTAGGCTGGTACCACCTCAGTAAAACCTTTGCTCACTGGGCCTGCATTTACCTATGGGATCTGTTCTACCAGTGACTGCCACCAGAGAAGATGCCCGGCCTCCTCTGGTTGCCCAGAGAGACAGGGGATGTGACTCTGGAACATCTAGGGGTGAGCCCCATTGTTGCCACTGCGGCCACTGCTCTTTGCCTCGAGTCACAGCTGCTCCTGTATGCTTCCCACTCAGCTGACTATACTCTTTCTACTCCCATGCCACAGAATCAGCACTGACCAGTAGAAGTCCATGCCCTGTCCACATCTCTTGAGAAAATACAGAAGAATCTGGACTCCTGGGGGACAGGCCTCCAGACTTCAGAGTCAGAGTGGAGGGGAGTGCTGTGAGTATAGAATTGTAGTTAGAAAATATATACAGTTTTATGCCTAGCCAGGAGAGTGCCATGGCACCTTAGTAGGGGAAGTACATTTTTAGAGGGTCTCTCCCGTGAGATAAAATGGGAGGACTTTTGAACTCTGTTTGCTTGTTTGTATTGAGTACTGTGAGCCGTTCTCATGGGGGAAGGGATTCCCGTCTGCTTGGCGATCAATATCGTACCTTTTGTTTGTATCCTTGGGGTTGCAGCTCACCTCAACAGGGTTGATGTGCATTCTTTAACCTTCTCTCTTGGCTGAGCTCTAATCCACCATGTAACTTGCTAAACATCTGTCCTTTAACTCTCCTTCTGGATGGGAGCCTCTGTGGAAAGCTGGCTTCAGTCAGCCATCTTGCCTCTACCTCTGATATTTGCATATTTTGAATAAGACAAAAGCTTGATAACTAAGATCTATAGAGAACTCAAATTAATCCACATGAAAAAAGCCAACAGTTACATATATCAATTGGCAAGAGACATGAATAAAACCTTCTCTAAAGAAGACAGACCAACGACTAACAAACATATGAAAAAATGCTCATCATCCCTAATTATTAGAGAAATGCAAATCAAAACTACCCCGAGATACCATCTAACCTCAGTGAGAATGGCCTACATCACAAAATTTCAACACTGCAGGTGCTGGTGTGGATGTGGAGAGAAGGGAACACTTTTACACTGCTGGTGGGAATGGAAACTAATACAATCTTTTTGGAAGGCAGTATGGAGAACCCTCAAAGAACTCAAGCTAGACCTCCTGCAATCCCATTACTAGGCATCTACCCAGAAGGAAAGAAAAACCTTTTTATTTAAAAACCATTGCACTACACTGTTTATTGCAGCTCAATTTATAATCACCAAAATGTGGAAACAGCATAAAGGCCCAACAACCCAGGAATGGATTAACAAGCTGTGGTATATATATACATCATGGAATACTATTCAGTCATTTAAAAAATGGAGACTTTACAGCCTTTGTATTGATATGGATGGAAGTGGAACACATTATTCTGAGTAAAGCATCACAAGAATGGAGGAGCATGAATCCTATTTACTCAATTTTGATATGAGGACAATTGAGGACAATTAAGGACACAGTGGTGGTGGGGGAAGGGGCGAGGTGAGATAGAAAGAAGGAGGGAGGGGTGGGGACAGGAAGAGCAGAGAGAGGGAAGGAGGGAGCGGGGTGAGGCCTTGGTGTGTGCCACTGAAGCACAGGCCACGCTTCAGTGGTATATGTATACCATGGTATGCCATGGAATACTATGCAGCAGTAAAAAAATGGAGACTTTACCACTTTCATGTTTACATGGATGGAGCTGGAAAATATTCTTCTCAGGAATAGGGAAAAAAGTATCCAATGCACTCAGTACTACTGTGAAACCAATTTAGAATCACTCACACTTGCATATCAAAAATGAAACACAACTTTAGCCTAGGATGAAGGAGGGAAGGGAAGGGAAAAGGGAGGGGACGGAGTAGGAGAAATGGTAGGAGATAGTAGGGGTCCACACCAATGGAGCACATTGCAAGTACAAGTTGGATCTATCATGAGTAGAACACAAATGTCCTAATGCTATAATTGGGTAAATGAGGTGAAAGCTATGTTGGTTAGTATGATGTAAGCACTACAATTTGTACAAAGAATGAACACATTGTAAATGGCATAAATGTATTTATAATCTATGTACAAAAGACTTAATAAAAAAATAATAAGTTAGACAGTTTTTCAAAGTAGATTCAATGCATAGATTTGAACAAGAAAAGATTAAAAGAGATAACAGGGAAAAAAAGGCTATCCATGTGGAAATGTGTTTTTGCAGAGAAAAGACTGAACACAGAGGAAAGGTTTTTTTTTTTGGGGGGGACCAAAGGCCCACACCTGGCTCAGGCCTCTTAGAGAAACCAACCTGTGCTATGTTATGAAAAGGAGAGAAGATTATAGAGGAAAGTGTCAGTGATACACTATTTAGTCAGAAAACACAGCGGGACAAGTGGTTCCCTAGAACACCTTGGGGACTCCAGCCAGGTCACTGACTCCCTTCAGTGTGGGGAGGCCATGCAAGGTGTGTGTCTCTCTGCCCTGCACATGGCCCAGAGACTCCTGTGTTGTTGTTGGGTGACCTTGGTAGTTCCCTCACGGCCCCCTTTCATTGACTGTTTCTCATTAACTTCAAATACTACTGTGCTCCAGTCTGCCTACACCAGGTGTGCACCACCCCAGCTGTGCAGGGAGGACCTAAAATATCAAAATACCCAGGACTCAGCTTTCTGGAGTGAGATGTATTTATACTGATCTGAAAGAAACATGAGAGAGAAGACTAAGAACCCTCTTGCCCCACCACCCACAACCATGGAAGAAAAGGCAGAGAAGGGCAGAGAGGAGACAAGTGCCCAGGAGTCACAGTCTGGGCTCAATGGTTGTTCCAGCTAGTGGGGGAGTCCAGGCCATGCTTCAGCTGGCTCCGCTGTGGCCAGGTGGTCTCTGCAGGCTGCAGGCTGCTTGTTTGGCCCCCACCTAGCTGAGAGTCCTTGCCTGGCCAACCTCCCACACCGTGTTTCAGGATCCCGGGAGCTCAGAGCCTTCTTGCTCTCCAAGGAGACATTTGAAGTGGACTCTCAGGTCTTTTGAAATGTGTCCTACATTCTCCTCAACCTGGTCACCCTGCTGTGCAATGAATGTCACGGTTTCTTCATCCTGTCTGACACTTAGTTCTCTGTGACAAACACCACCTGCACCCCAATCCCTCCTTGTACCTCCCACCCTGTGTCACAAACGTTCTATGAGGTCATTTCAACCTCTTTATTGAATCCAATAAGAAATAAGAGTAGGAAGTGGGTCTTGGCCGCCCCACACTCGCCCACCACCTTGTTCTTGCGGCGGTACTTCTGGGCGGGTGGGAGGCAGAATATTCTGCAAAAGAAGTTCACAATCCTCCTAGTGCACCCACGCCGGCCCTGGCCCACTTCAGTGGGTTCGTTCTCCACTACCTGCCCAGCGGGAAGGGAGTCATCCTGTCCGGGACTTCCCTCAGCTCCTGTGTCTCCAGCCGGGTCTCCACTAAGGTGGCTGGTGCTGAAGGGAGAGGACATGGGGCCAGGCTGGGGGGCACAACTGGGACTGGGAAAAAGTTGGGAGAAGGTCTCTGGTGATGTGTTTCCCTCCGGTGGGGTGCAGTCTCTGGTGGGGTGGCAGCCTCCCGTGGGTGGTGACCTCAGGTGGGTTTGTGGCCTCAGGTAGGGTTTCCCCCTCTGGTTGGGTGGCAGACTCCAGTGGGGTGGTGGCCTCCTGTGGGGTGGTGTCCACCAATGGGATGGAGGGTTCCAGTAGGGATGAGGCCTTCAGTCTGGTGGGGTGGTGTCCTCCTGTGGGGTGGTGGCCACCAATGTGATAGAGGCCTCCGGTGGGTTGGAGGTCTGTGATGTGGTGGCCACTGATGAGATGGAGGCCTCTGGTGAAGTGGTGGCCTCTGGTGGGGTGGAAGCCTCTGGTGAGGTGGTGGCCACTGATGGGATAGAAGTCTCTGGTGGGGTGCTGGCCTCTGGTGGGGCGGAGGTCTCCCGTGATGTGGTGGCCACCAATGAGATGGAGGCCTCTGGTGCAGTGGCGGCCTTTGGTGGGGTGGAGGCCTCTGGGAGGTGGTGGCCACTGATGGGATAGAGGCCTCTGGTGGGGTGCCGGCCTCTGGTGGGGTGGAGGCCACCGGTGATGTGGTGGCCACCGATGGGATGGAGGCCTCCAGTGGGGTGGTGTCCTCTGGTGGGGTGGTGGCCACTGATGTGATGGAGGCCTCCGGTGGGGTTGCGGCCTCTGGTGGGGTGACCTCCAGTGAGCTGGTAGCCACCGATGGGATAGAGGCCTCCAGTGGAGTGGCAGCCTCCTGTGGAGTGGTAGCCACCAATGAGATGGAGGCCTCCGGTGGGGTGGTGGCCGTCAATGGGATGGAGGCCTCTGGTGGGGTGGAAGCCTCCTGTGGGGTGGTGGCCTCTGGTGGGGTGGCGGCTTCCAGTGGGGTGGTGGCCTCAGGTGGTGTGACAGTCTCTGGTGGGGTGGTGGTCTCTGGTGTGGTGGTGGCCTCCAGTGGGGTGGCGGTCTCCGGTGGGGTGAAGGCCTCCAGTGGGGTGAAGGGCTCTAGTGGGGTGGCTACCTCTGGTGGCATGTCTGTAGCCACCCTACCTGACCTCATGCTGTCTTTCCAAGACTGAATCCAGGGGTTTTCCATCATCTGCCAGAGGGTGGGTCTCTTGCTGGGGTCAAGGGTTAAGATATTTTAGATAAAGGATTTTAATTTGGGGGTAATGAAAGCAGGTATTCTATAGGTGCCTCTTAAGATAGCCCTTTGCAGTTCATTGAGGTCCCGTCCTTTAAATGGGAAGAGCCCGAATGCCATTGAATAGAGGATGACCCCAAGGCTCCAGATATCTGCCTCTGGTCCCTTGTAGTTCTGGCCCAGGAAAACTTCAGGGGCCAAATACATGGGGGTCCCACATAAGTCTGTGAA
>CAUYPK010058362.1:0-14194 GCA_963574355.1 Loris lydekkerianus | reverse complement strand
TGAGTTCTTGAGGGTTCTCCATACTGCCTTTGAAAAAGGTTGTATTAGTTTGCAGTCCCACCAGCAGTATAAAAGGATCCACACCAGCATCTGCAGTTTTGAGAGTTTGTGATGTGGGCCATTCTCACTGGGGTTAGATGGTATCTCAGGGTGGTTTTGATTTGCATTTCTCTAATATATAGGGATGATGAACATTTTTTCATATGTTTGTTAGCCATTTGTCTGTCTTCTTTCGAGAAGGTCCTATTCATGTCTCTTGCCCATTGATATATGGGATTGTTGGCTTTTTTCATGTGGATTAATTTGAGTTCTCTATAGATCCTAGTTATCAAGCTTTTTCCGATTCAAAATGTGCAAATATCTTTTCCCATTATGTAGGTTGTCTCTTTGCTTTGGTTGTTGTCTCCTTAGCTGTACAGAAACTTTTCAGTTTAATGAAGTCCCATTTGTTTATTTTTGTTGTTGTTGCAATTGCCATGGCAGTCTACTTCATGAAGACTTTCCTCAGGCCAATATCTTCCAGTGTTTTTCCTATGCTTTCTTTGAGGATTTTTATTGTTTCATGCCTTAAATTTAAGTCCTTTATCCATCTTGCATCAATTTTTGTGAGTGGGGAAAGGTTTCAGTCTTTTGCATGTGGATATCCAGTTCTCCCAGCACCAATTATTGAATAGGGAGTCTTTCCCCCAAGGTATGTTCTTGTTTGGTTTATCAAAGATTAGGTGGTTGTAAGATTTTAGTTTCATTTCTTGGTTTTCTATTCGATTCCAAGTGTCTATGTCTCTATTTTTTGCCAGTACCATGCTGTCTTGACCACTATGGCTTTGTAGTACAGACTAAAATCTGGTATGCTGATGCCCCCAGATTTATTTTTATTACTAAGAACTGCCTTAGCTATACAGGGTTTTTTCTGGTTCCATACAAAACGCAGAATCCTTCTTATCTAACGGGAGAGCTTGTACCATATTCTTTACTTGCTTAAGGCATAGCAATAAAGTAAAATTACTATTAAGACAAATATTTTTATATTACATGCTGTATTACCTTGAGAAAAATATATTTATTATTAAATCGACTCCCTCCTGGCAACATGCCCATAAATGACTCATTTTCAAGGGAAAATGGTAATAAAGCATTTTACTTTATTCTAGACAAAACTATCACACATAAGGAAGGCTACTGAGTGCTAAGTCACATTTCACTTTCTTAAGATTGTTTCAACAATGAGTAGATTCATAAACAGTCTTTGCAATGAAAAACAGGAATTGGGAGGAGAAAGCAGAGCAAGAGCCTAGATGAGAAAAATAGGTTGAAATTAAATTGCCACATGGCTAAAGAACATAGTTTACCCTGTTTATAAATAATTACCCTGACTGCATCTAAAGGAGTTTGAAAAAAAAAGGTTTGATCAAGTTAGAAGTATCACCAGGAGAGTTACCAGGCTAAGGCCGAATGACCTCTCAAAATTACATTTACTTTGGGCTTTCTTTCATGGCCGAGGCCAAGACCCTTTTTCTGTAGAGTCTGATGTTTGATATGGCCAGCACCCATTAGTGAGTGAATTCATCTCTTGAAGACTTAAGCTCATAGGAGATTGAGGAATAAACAAATGAATATGAGAAAGTCAACATATTCATCTACATCAAGCCATGTAGGTCATCAGGGATGTTGTGTGTTTCTCCCGGGGATAGCCAGTCCCTCTGACTGTGAATACAACATGGAAATACAGACTGAGAGCTGTTCACTTTCTGAGCCTGCCATCACTACTAGTTGTTGGTTTTGGGTTATATGACTTTCAGCCCATTCATCTCCACAAGAGGAACACAACTACCTCAACCCAACACATAGTGTCATAGAAGATGTGGCCCTTTCTCATTCCCAGGGGTGAGCCTGAATGAACAAGGCCAACTTTGGCTTTTTTTTTCTCTTGTTGTCCTGCATCACCCACACACTTCTCCTTAACTCCCCATCCATGCCTAAATGCCCATTCTTTCTCCTTTTCATAATATTGGTAAAATTAAACAAGGTCTGTGAGTTTCCCATTAATTGCATGTGTAATACCTTAACTCTAAGATGGATCTTGCCAATATCTATCCCAAGGACCATGTGATATTTTTACTCAAGTACCCTCTGCCTATAAGAACTAGTGCTACTTTTCCCCAGAGAAAAATACACAGTAGAACCTCCATAGTTGACCATCTCCCTACACTGACCACTTCCTTAAGTTGACCTAATATTCACAGACTAGACATGTACCACATGTACATGTCAGTACAGTAGGCCCAGTTCCCTATGTTGACCACCTCCCTATATTGACCAGTTTCTTATAGTCTCTTGCATGGTCAACTTACAGAAGCTCTACTATATTTGAACTGCTCCTGGTGCAAATGTTATTCATTTGACAGTCTCATCCCTGAATCTTTAGGTATTCACATTTTATCTAACATAAACATTGTTTTGATTCAATTGACTTCCTAGGCACAAATTTCTTGCCAAAGGAAAAGTCTGGAATGGCAGATTTTATACCTAAATTAACAATGAGTACGTTAGACACAATGGAGTTGCTAAAAGAACAATGAACTTGGCTTCAGAACATTTGGGTTCTTGACCTTGTTCAGCCACGAAGTACTGGGAAACTATTTCTCACACTTGCTGCCTCAGTTCATTATCTGAAAATCAAAAGAACTAGATGATACCATTTCTAGGGTTTCTTTTTAATTATAGGGTTTTATAAGATACAAATGTGACCTGCCATAGTCCTCAAAAGAAAGAAAGGATAAAGAGAAGAACTACCAGTGGCTGAAACTTTACCAAATTCTAGGCACTATGTGCCTGCTGTCTCATTCAATGCTTAAAACAACTCCATGAGTAGGTTCTGCCATCATCTGCATTTTATTGATGAGGAAATCAAAGTCTAGAGAAGTTAAGTGATTGGCCCAATGTTATAGACTATACATACATGTCCCCTGAAAATTTATATGTTGAATCTCCAAGGCTTAAGTAATGGTATTTGGAGGTAGAACCTTTGAGAGGTAAATTGGTTTAGAAGAGGTCATGAGGGTGGATCCTTATGATAGGATTAGTATCCTTACATGAAGAGACCAGAGACCATTTACCCCCTCACTTCTCTCTCTCTCGTTCTTTCTCTCTCTCTCTCTCATCTCCCTCTCTCCCAACCCCCATGTGAGACACAACAGGATAGTAGAGAGCCAGGAAAAGAGCCCTAACGGGAAACCAAATTGTCCAGCACCTTGACCTTGGACTTCCAGCCCCTAGAATGGTGAGAAATCAATGACTGCTGTTGAAACCACTGTTTATGATATTTTCTCAGCCCAAATTGATTAAGACACCCAATGAGCTGCAGGTAATACAAGGTCTGAACCATGCGTTAAGAATAGAGACCAAATGAAACTATACTAAAATGTCTGAAGAAATTGTCCCTAGTTCAGCCTACTAAATTCCACTATCCTAGTTCTTGAGTGCTGCTACTCTGATAGCAGGATTGAAAATTAATTTGTGTCAGTGCCAACTTTACCTACGAGTATATAGCACATGGCCCAGATAGTCTGATTTGGAGGACAGGCACTCCAGAGGCCACCCCATTCAAAAGTATCTCACTGACCCTGGAGCTGGCAATGCTGAGTACCTGCTAAGCCACTGTTAGAAAACAATCCATTCTTCTTGAATAAGCACTGCTCTCTTCCTGTGGCTATCTTTTAAACTGCAAATCACACTGAGTTGGGAGGTAGAAGCCCATTGCTTTTGAGCGGGCCTCACATGCAAGTGGTGAGGGAGCAAGAGTACACCAGATGCCTGGAAAGAGGGGGGAGCCGGGGAGGAAAGAATTGACAAAAGGGAGAAGGGAACAGGAGATAGAGGCAGATGAGGGCAACAACCTCCTCGGGATTGCTCCCAGCTTTTGGCTTGAGCTAGGGTGCTAAAGCCATTATGTATAGCTTACAGCCTCCCAAATCAGGCAGTTCTACTCACATGGGGGAGTATGGGGAAGATGCAGGGAGTATGTCATGGTAGGGACATTACTACAGCAGATGGTGGCCATGTGAGCTGCAGCAGCAGCCAAGGGCTTGCTCAGAGTGAATTCCGTTCTGCTTAAATGGCATCTGTTTCCAAGTGAGGGCTGAGCCTGCAGATCTGCTGACAGTGCTCTTCCTAACCCAGTCGGGCAGCTCAGCATCCAGACCCTCAGCCCTCAGGGCAGGCTGTATTTAGCTCAGGCAAAAAAAAAAAAAAAAGAGAGAGAGAGAGAGAGAAAAGAAAAAAAAACAAAACAAAACAAAAAAAACAGAATTTCCCCTTCTTGCCTCATTAAAGAAACTACCTAAGTTCACTTCTCTAACAGCAATCTTGGTGGAATTTAGTCTTGAGCAGTGATGAGCAAAGACATTAAATTCCATAATCCTCCCTCCATCTCAGGAAGGAATGCAGTGGAGTAATAAAGAAATCTCTGCACATGTCCTCACTCCTGTGGGGAATATGCTGCGATTCCATCTGTCACTTCACATGCTAAGTGCTAAGGATGACAGCCATTTCTAAGAGACCATTTAAAAAAAATTTTACTGAGCATATTTTGCATTTTTACCTCCATTGAGCATGGGCACCAGGCAGAGTAGACTAAAGGCCACCAAACCTCACTGTCTTTGATGCATCTATATTCAAGAACCCATCCTGGAGGTTCTGTCTGGAATACCCATGTGATGAAGGTGCTACACTGATGGAGTTTTCTTATAGCAAATTTCTGTCCCATTCTTCCTTTTCCATGTGTTGACAGCTTTCATTGCAGCTTCTTCTGCCCCGTCTTGAGTGTGAGAGGTGTTGTTCAAGTGTGGACTGTGAGGAGGAACGTGTGAGAATGAGATCATCAGTTTCACTAAAACCCCCTGTCCCAAATCATAATGAGCCACTTTTGGCAGCCTGGCAGGCCCCACAGGAAGGCCAGCAGCCGAGGAACCATGCCAAGCTTGGAGCCACGCATGCTGTGTTGAAAGGTTTCATGCAAAAGTCTTGAACCAGAGCAGTGAAATTGTTCAGGGATTGGAGCCCCCCATGTCCTGTCATGGAAACAATGTTTATTGGATGGATAGTCTCTGGTCTCCCAGCAACTTGGTTTTCATTTCCAACAGGGGAATAGAAATGAATGCAAACTTTCTGCTGCCCTCCCAAAGCCACAACCCAGGGTTTCCAGTTCCTGCTGCAGATCTGACTCCTCCCACTTCCTTCCTGAGTGAGGTTCTCTCTGCACCCTCTGCTCCACACAGAAGGCGGGTGGCAAACAGGAAGCCTCTGGGGCACTCAAAGAAGCAGAGGAATGAAAGAGCAGAGCCCTTGGCAAGCACACCCAGGCATATGGGCCACCATGGGGGCATGGCCTTTGTGTGCAGGGCCACTGGGGCCAGCGGGCAAGGTTCTGTGTGCCCCTTAGAGGTTAAGGGGAAGCCATTTAAACACAGAAGAACCTCTGTCTACCTTCTCCATTTACTGATGAAAACAAAGTCGTGGGGACCCAAGAAGACACAAGCCTTCAGGTCTCCTAATGACACCCTCACCCACCCATCCACCACCAACCCACTCCTCCTAACCGTCTCCTTGGATACAGAAGAGAAGAGAAAAGGAAGCACAGCACATCTTGGGTGAAACGTTTGAGGACCTTGGGTCTAAGGGTGCTCTGAGTCAGAAATTGTGCAGCTTTAATCTGTTCTTCCCACAGTCCTCTCACAAGGCATCTGGTGCCTACTCCAAAGATATGTCCCCATTGCATTGTGCCAGCTGAATGCTGTGAGGCCATAACAAAATGAAGAGAACACCCCAGGTACAGAGGCAGAGTCCTCAGGTCCCCAGGGCTTCTCTCTTATAGCCTGAGCAGGCTGCAGCTATGATGGAAGCATGTGGAAACGTATAAAAGGGAAACTGTGGTTCAGTATTAGCAGATAATATGCAGATATACAATGTCGAGCCCTTAACTGTTGCCCAGATCTGCAAAGCTCCCATCCTACCACTTCCACAGTCGCTGTTCAAAAACCAGTATGAAGTAAGGTAGACTTCTCAGCCTCTGACAGAAACAATCCACATTAATTCATTTTTAGTACAGGGTTTTAAGGGTTTAAAAAGGAAAAAACATTTTACCGTCTTTAGATTGTGGACTTACTTGTAGCACAAAATGTCGATTTTAACCTGAGGCCATACTGTCTTTAGGAAATGCACATTCATGAAGAATACAAGCCTCTGAAATTGTTCATGTGGGTCCTCCAGATGTTATTATTTCCCATCGTCCTTCTTATATACCAATAATAATTACTCTTTGTGGTATATGCCATGGATGTCCAACACATCAGGCAAAGATGTAATTATTCCCATTTTACAGATGAATAAAATAAAGCTAAGAATATATGAATTCATGATTCACGCCAGATCTCACCTGACTCTAGAACTGGGATTCTTTCCATCCTTCCACCCATTTCAGGTATAACTTGTCAAAACTCAGTCAGCTTAGTCCTCCTCCCCTCAAAGCTGAACACACAGAAACCCCTCTACCGCCACCCACACCACACAGCAAGACGAGGCAAAGGTATACTCTGCTGTCCCTCTGACATACGAACACAGAAAAGGGAAATGACCTCCTTTCCCTAAGATTCCTACAAATTCTCCCTCTGTCACTCCAATCCTAAATCCACTTTTAAATGAGCTACAATCCTGTCTGACGTTATGTTGCTTTCCTGTTTCTGTAATAACTCTTAATGTGCGTCCACATCAGTGTATCTGCCTTAGGTTATAATCCTAGATAGAAATGATCTAGACTGTTTACTTTTTGATTCAACATCAGACAGAAAATCACCCAGAATTAGGTATTTAGTGGATGTTTGATCTCTATAATGATGATGATGATGTGAAGGTATCCAGGGTGCTTAATGAAATTGTCTTAAAGACTTCCCAGCAAGCTGCAGTAGAGGTTTCAGTCTTTGTAGGTAGCAGAGTCTCTGTGAGCTGATTTTCCTTGGTAGTACCAGGTAAGTTTCCTGTCTCCTCACTCCCAGGGCAATGAATTGGGGTAGATGAGTCTCAGAGGCTGGGCAGAGGTGATTGCTTCAGGGAGCAGTAACTGTCAGCAGAAAGAACTGTCATCACCAGCTTCCACACAGGGAACCACCATCTCTGAACACCAAGCTCAGTGACAGGCAAGAGAAGGAAGTCAATGAAAAACTTCATAGCAGGTACATTAGACTACTTGCTTCCCTGATGATGTCCTGAACAGGATGCCAGGTGTAGGAAGCTAGTGCGGAAAGCCCACTCACCAAGCCAGCCAACTGCACTTCTCGGCTTCCCCATCAGCCTTCAGTGTGTGCCCTGGGTCCTGCTGTCAAGCCCACTGACAGGGTCAGTGTGACAGTTTGAGGCCTTACTAAACACAACAGCTACAACTGTGGCCTGAGAGTGAAACAATAAAGATAAGAACTATGGAGACACTTGCACACCAGCAGGGACTTGCCCGGAATGCACTTAGAACTATAAATAGATCTCTAAAAATGCTCTGAAATGTTTCCCTCAGAAGATCTTCTACATAAATCAAAAATTACCTTCAGTTTCTACAGCAATTAGACTTAAGTAATTGTGAATAAAGAATAGGAACAGCTTCTGTTATCCAGATAGTCAACACATCTCACGCCCCAGATGAATAGTCATAGCCCTGGTTCCATCTTCCACTTCAGATACTCATTTTTTATTACAATCATCATTTGTTGAGGGCTTTCAGGGAGAACAGACAAGACTTTGAGGGAATATCACAGGAAATTTATAAATTGAAAGTCTTTTTTACTATTCAATTCATTTTACACTTAAAAGGAATTGTATGCCAATGGTTCCCAATTTTCAAAAAAAAAAAAAAAAAAAAAGCTGTACATTTTTAGAAAGAAAATCTACCTTAATATGAACATTTTCTGGCTTGCTTTAGAAGGAGAACACAGAAATCAATCCACAGACTCCTATTTCAACCATCTCTTGTCCTTTCTGTTATTTTATTCCACACCTCAGAGATAAGAACTGAAAAAGAACAAACGTGAGCCTTTTGACTCAGATATTCTTATTCAGTTTTAATTGCAGGTAAGGATGACACACGGTAGTGAAGACATTTTCTTTCAACTCAAAAATAAAACGTTTGACTCATAAGCTGTATGGGACAGGGTATCAAAAGATGCATGAAAACTAAATTCAAAAATACCCATCATTTTCTGCATTTGATATTGCAACAGATAAATAAGTCATGTCATTCACTACCTCTGCTTAAATAAATGGCATTGGCTAGCTACAAATATTGAATGTTGTCTCTTACATTAAAGCACACATTAGTAATGATGCTGCTATTTCTGCATTTGAGGGCAAGTGAAAAGATCTAGGGCACCAGTTTCTAACATAAATTCTCACCATTCCTACTCTCCAACACTGACATCCAAACAACTGCCAGGCCTGTCCTATGGTCTTAGAGCTTAGGGCATGGGATTGGGGGCTGAGCCAGCCTAGATCCAAATCCCATCTCTGCCACTGACCAGCTCTGTAAACAAGATAAATTGCTTAATTGCTCACTCTGTGCCTCACTCTGCTCTCTATAAAGAAGAGGTATTAACACATCCTGCTGGAAGTATTCACTGAATAATATGGAAAGCATTTATAACAGTGGGCAGCACAGAATAAATGCTACACGAGCATTAGCTCTTTTGACAATAATGACTTTTTCCACATTGGTGCCTCACCTAGTACTGTCATTTCCAGCCCCTGTTGTCTTCCCCAAGACAAATGCAACAACACACAGGAATCTAGCTGGGCTTCCCGCCTCCCACCCACCTCCAGTGCAGAACAAACACCCTTTCCTTCAGGGCTTGTGCTACCCAGCAGGTGTTTCTGTATAACACCTACTGTACCTCGGACTTTATTTACCCATATTGATGTGTAGTGTGGTTGGAAAACACATATTTTAACAGCTGATATCAACTGCCACTTAGTATATTGATTTTGGTTATGAAATACCTTGACTGGTACATTTTGACAGGAAAGAAGAAGAAAAACAAAGAGAAAGTTAACTCCATATGAGAGGTACACATGCATTTGGGGATGGGGTAAGCAATGAAAATGAGTTGGGTGAATGAGGAAAGGCAGTCAAACAACATAGGAAAGGATTTCAGCTCACAGGAAAAAGTGGCCAGTGAGAGATTCCCAGTGGCAGGGTCTGAAGGACACTTGAGACGAGAGTTAGTTATATTTATGTTCAAATGGTTTGCATTTCTAAGATGGGGGAAAGACCCAAAACTTAAGTAAAGCCTGATAACACATACAAAGGACTGGAGATAAGTAGTTTGGGAAATAAAATCATGGAAAGGGAGCTGAATTCTGAGTAGGAGTTGACATAACGTAGAGAGAAGAGAGCAACACGTGAAATGAGACAACACTGGGGGCGGAGAGGGTGGACAACACTTGGGATCAGAGTGAGGATGTCATTGCTCCGGAACGTGCAGATACGCTGGGAAAGGGGTTGGGCTTCCCAGTGCACAAGCAACAAAAGGTTCGGGGCTGTAGTATTTAAATCCCAAAGCCCAGGTGTGTTATTTGGGGGAAACACTGGATTGTAGATTAACGATCAAGCCCGAGAAGGTGAGAAGAGACCAGAGAGTGAGGCAGGTCTGACTCCTTTGAAAGGAGAAGAGGAGGGAATGAAAACTGGGTACAAAGAGTCTCAGATCACAGAACATTTCGAAGAAAAATCCTGCCAGGGCAATGAAACATCACTGAGCTAAAGTCACTGTTGTTGGAGTAGAGCACCTCACAGGAATGAGCCAGTAGTAGTATCCCCCACATTGCCCAGTTACTGCCTGGTAGCAGCCTGCTGATAACACGTCCTCAGCACAGACATGACCAGATGGACAGCAACGAGGACTGCAGCCAAGCTGCTGGACCAGGGGATGGGAGCTACCGTTTCATCACCCCCTCAGCTGATAGGGACCACATCTCCTGCATCATTCAATACTCAACTGCTCAATAAACGTGTGTTGAATTAATAAATTTTCCATCCTACACATTACATAATTATCCTAAACAACTACTGAATCCACATATTGCACATATGAGACTTCATTATGCTAGTTTCCCTGTTTTATTTTACTTTAAAGCAGGCGTCCTCAAACTTTTTAAACAGGGGGCCAATTCACTGTCCTTCAGACTGTTGGAGGGCCAGACTACAGTTTAAATAAAAAAACTATGAACAAATTCCTATGCACACTGCACATATCTTATTTTGAAGTAAAAAACAAAACAGGAACAAATACAATTCACACCGCTTCATGTGGCCCGTGGGCCGCAGTTTGAGGACGCCTGCTTTAAAGTTTCCATAATAAAAATATTTATTTAAAATATTATTTAGAAACACCATGGTGGCTCCTCAAAAAATTAAATATAGACATACAATAAGATCCAGCAATTCCACATCTGGGTATACACCTAAAAGAATTAGAGAGGATAAAACCAGTGTATGGTGCCCCATGATCGCATTAATGTACACAGCTATTTAATAAAATAAATAATTTTTTAATTTAATAAAATAATTTTTTAATTTAATAAAAATAAATAAATAAAATTAAAAAAAAAAAGAATTAGAAAGAGGGACTCACATGTATAACAGCACTACTGACAACAGTCCAAAGCGAAAACAACACAAGCATTTTAGATGGAAGGTACAGATTACCAGGTGGGAAAGGGCACACAGGATCACTTCAACCATGAGGACTAAGGAGGTGAAATGGACTGTTACTTTGTATACAGTGTCCAGTATAGGGATAGGACCTGCAGTACTCTTAGTGGTAGCCTGGAGGTGATCAGAGATCAGCTTCTGCAAAGTCAGAAACGATATACAGGAATACCTGTGCAGGCAGTCCCCAGGTTGTGAAAAAGATAGGTTTGCTCTTAAGTTGAATTTGGATGTAAGTTAGAACAAGTACATCTGCCAGTTACCTGTAACAGCCTCCACTGGTGAGTTGTACGTGAGTCAGATATTTGTAACTTGGGGATTGCCTGAACACCTCTTCACTTGGGTATGAGGTACCCAAAGTTTCACTTCTGACAATTTGAATGAGGTGTGAGTTGTTGGAGGCACTTCCACGTCTCTGGTCCCTTCCATTTCCACCTGGGGAGGGGATCTGAAAGAGGCAAACTTGAGAATATGGTTAACACCTGACCTGTTCCTTACTCATGGTTATATTAGCACACTTACCTTGAGATGTTAGGAAGGGTCTCTCATAAACTATTTGGGAGTGCTTAACTTAAGCCTATTTCTTATTTATTTATTCTTTTATTGTAGAGAAGGGGCGGGGAAAGAAGGCAGGGAAAGAGGTGCAAGACAGGGTCGGGCCAGTGGCATGGTACCACATTGGCTGTATCTAGGTAGAGGCAGTTTCTCGAACATCTTTTCATGTGCTTATCTGCCAACTATTTATCTTCTTTGGTGAAATGTTTCTTCATGTTTTGCCCATTTTTAATTGGATATTTTTACTAATAATTGTTGGGTTTTGAGAGTTCTTTACATATTCTGGGTACTAGTCTTTTGTGGGATATGTGGTTTACAAATATTTTTTCCCATGTGTAGCTTCTCTTTTTATTCTAGCAGAGCCTTTTTCAGAGCAAGTTTGAAATGTTGATGAAGTCCTATTTATTAATTTTTCACTTTATTGGTCATACTTTTGGCAACAAGTCTAAGAACTCTGTGATGAACCTTATATCCTGAAGATTACTCTCCTATGTTCTTTTCTAAAAGTTTTGTAGTTTTACATTTTAAGCCCATGATGTATTCTGAGTTAGTTTTTATATAAACTAGGAGGCTTGGACCAACATTCTTTATTTTTCCCATGATGTCTGATTGATCTAGCACTATTTATTGAAAAGATTATGTTTCCTCCATTGAATTGCTTTCTCATCTATGTCAAAATTTACTTAGGCCTGTGGGTGTGGGCCTGTCCCCGTTCCATTTATCCATATGTCTGTCCTTCCACCTAGTCTTAATTACTGTCCCTATGCAATATGTCTTGAAATCGGGTAGACTGATTTCTCCAATTCTTCTTTTTAAAAATGGTTTTTGCTATTTTTGTGTCTTTTGCCTTTCCATATAAATTTTAGAATAGTCGTGTAATCTATAAAATTTCTTGCTGATATTTCGATAGGAATTGCATTAATTTGGGATGAATTGCCATCTTTATTATGGTGAGTCCTCCATTTCGTGAACATGACATGTGTCTTTATTTAAATCTTCGTTGATTTCTTTCATCAGTATTGTATGGTTTTCAGCATAAAAATCCTGTCTGTGTTGTTACATTTGCCCCTAAGTATTTCTCTTTTTCTGAACAATTTTAAGTGATATTGTATTTTAAGCTTGATTAATAATTTTAGTAATGCTTTTTTCTAAAATACTGCCAAAAAAGGGGTAAAACGTTACTGCTTTTTTTTCCTTCTTTCTTTGAGTATAACCTTAGCATGAGTGCCATGTTCTATCCACACCTTAGTTGAGAAAAAATTCTTAGATGGTTCCTCACACACAGGTCACAACTGTGGCCACAGATGGCTGGGCCAGGAAAGGCACAAGGACTACCAGTCCACAGACAACAAATGGTTTATGAGGTGATTGCCAATAACAGCTTGTCCTATAGGGGAAAGTTACCAAATGGACCCATTAGTTTTTTTTCTCTCTGGAATTAAAAATGGAGATACGTGAAAAGACTTAGGTATGGGCTTTAGTAGAGGCAGAAGTGAAGAAACACGAAGAAAGAAAGCTAAAGCTGTAAGAAAACAGCAACTAGGGGGCAAACAGACGTGGGAGAAAGCAAGTTGGTACTGAGAACAGAACCCAAAGACACACAGAAAGAAACAGGCTTGGCTCTAGGTAGACACCAACCTCTACTCGTTGCAAAGGGATAAGGAGATAACCCAGCCACAAGAGCTGGTCAGTGTCCTAGATGACCTTCCGGTTCCTGATCAATGACCAGCCTCCATGGGGCAACATGACTCTGGTGTTTCTGCTCAAACCTTGAGGATGGGCTGAGTAGCTTTCTAGAGTCTCCATATAGGTGGTATTTGTTTTCCTGACTTCCATGAAAACCCTTGTCTTAGTTGGTTTGGGCTGCTATAACAAAAATACCATAGCCTGAGTGGCTTATAAACAACAGAAATTTATTTCTCATGATTCTGGAGGCTGGGAAGTCTAAGATCAAGGATACATTGTCTGGTGAGGGCCAGTTTTTGATTTACCAATAGCTACCTTTATGCTGTGTCCTCACATGGCAGAAGGCGTTAAGGAAGCTCTTTTGAGACCTTTTTATAAGGGTATTAATTCCAGGCATAAGGGCTCCAGACTCATGACCTAATCACCTCCCATGATGCCCTACCCCCTAATACCATCACCTTGGGGATTAAGTTTTAACATATGAATTTTGGAGGGACACACACATTAAATCTATAACAATACTTAAATCTTCTGTTAAAATGACACATAAGTCCAGGCATGGTGGCTCACACCTGTGATCCTAACACTCTGGGAAGGCCAAGGTGAGTGGATTGCTTGAGCTCAGTTCCAGACCAGCCTGAGCTAGAATGAGACCCCATCTCTGAAAATAGCCAGGTGTTGTGGCAGGTGCCTGTAGTCGCAGCTACTCAGGAGCTCAGGAGGCTGAGACAAGAGGATCACTTCAGCCCAAAAGTTTGAGGTTGCTGTGAACTGTGATACCATGGCACTCTACCCAGGGTGGCAAAGTGACACTCTGTCTTAAAAATAATACTAATGACACATAAGTATATATGTAATAAATCAAGGTCTACAGCATCTGATATGTAAGAAATATCACCTTGACAATCCCTCGCACTCTTTCTTTCCAGCTTAGGATGGGCAGAATGGCTCCTGCAAAGAAGGGTGGTGAGAAGAAGGGCCGTTCGCCTTCCACCAGGTAGTGACTCCATAATGCACCATCAACATTCACAAGCTCATTCAAGGAGTGGGTTTCAAAAAGCGTGCCCCTCCCTTCTGGAAGGATGTTTGGAGAATACTTAGAGACCTAAAAATAGACCTGCCTTTCGATCCTATAATTCCTCTTCTAGGTTTATACCCAGAAGACCAAAAGTCACAATATAACAAAGACATCTGTACCAGAATGTTTAT
>CAUYPK010058361.1:0-25000 GCA_963574355.1 Loris lydekkerianus | reverse complement strand
ATTCCCCTGGGGGAGAAGGGAGCCCCAGGATGCAGAGAAATGAGAAGGAGCCTGCAGAGCAGGGCAGATACAGGTGGCCTTCACACCTGGCCAAAGGGCAGAGAATGTTAAGGACAATGTCCATCACAGTGGGCTATAGCTGTCCCGACCTTCCTACCCCACACTGAGAGCTGCGCCCAGCATAGGTCTCCCGGGGGTGTGCTGTGGGTCCTGTGACTCAGGGAAAGAGCAGTGGTGCAGACGATAAAGAAAAAATGTGTCAAATGGTCTATGAAGCTAGTATATGATGCCCCATGATCATATCAATGTACACAGCTATGATTTAATTTAAAAAAAAAAAAAAAAAAGTTTCCTGAATGCTTCATGGGAACCTCTTCTCAAGCTACTTAAGACAAATTAAGATAGGATTTTTTAACATTGTGAAAGCAATGCGTACTTATTGTAGAATAATTAGAATACACAGAAAGACAAGAAGGAAAAGAGACAAATGGAAACATCCATAATCCCAGTACATGTTGCCCACTGGGAGAAAGACACCCCTTTCCTACCCTCCCACGCCTCCATATACATACAAACCTGTGAATTCCTGACATGTCTGGCTGAGGTTACATAGAACCCAGCAAAAACAAGGTGGCCTCCAGGACAGGAATAGTCCTGGTCATGTCACATGCCCTCTCTGGGGGTGGCTGTTCCCCACATGGATGGGGGCTGGTCAGGCTTGAAGAGGAAGGCCAGTGTTGGCTACACCACTGTTCTGAAAGATAGGAATCCAGCACCACTGTTCTGGAGAAAACCTACCCAGTCTGTATACTTCCCTTTAAGAACTTATTTAGAAACATAGGCCTGGAGAGCAGATGGTGTGGGTGGCTCATGCCTGTAATCCTAGCACTCTGGGAGGCCGAAACAGGAGGATCTCTTGAGCTCAGGAGCTGGAGACTAGCCTGAGGAAGAGCAAGAACCCTCGCTATTAAAAATAGAAAAAATTAGCCAGACATTGTGGCAGGTGCCTGTAGTCCCAGCTACTTGGGAAGCTGAGGCAGGAGGATCACTTGAGCCCAGGAGTTTGAGGCTGTTGTGAGTTAGGCCAATGCCACTGCACTCTAGCCTGGGGGGCAGAGTCAGACTCTGTCTCAAAAAAAAACAAAAACAAAAACCATGGAGCTCTCCTGGTTCTTAATCCTGACTCAGTTATCTCCCCTGGGGCAGGAATGTGACAGAGTCTGTGACCAGATACCCCCGGAGTACACCTTTGCTACCTCTTCACACCCACCCCCCACCTCCACATATATATTTTCATCATATATGGTGAAAATACATGCATCTGTATGGGGGAGAGGAAATAGTAAATATATATTTAACATACTTAGTTTGTCATTGGCTTTAGAAAAAGAGAACAATCATCCCCTGCATCTTTTCTTATTGCTACTTTTGCTAGAAGCACTATTATGGAATGGAAAACAGGAAATGCCAGGAGATTTTTGGATGAACCCATCTGCAAATTATTCTTTCTAGCTCGATAGCAATTTCTATTTTCTATTCTCTCCTGTGTTCCTGCTACACTATTCACAGGCTAACTGCAGTGCCTTGTAAATGGTAGGCACTCCATAAATACTCGTGGACTAAAAATTTGTGGAATGAAAAATAACATTCCGGCCCAGCACTTGTGGCTCAAGCAGCTAAAGCGCCAGTCACATACACCTGAGCTGGGGAGTTCGAATCCAGCCTGGGCCCACCAAACAACAGCAGCTGCAACCAAAAAATAGCCAGGCGTTGTGGCAGGCGCCTGCAGTCCCAGCTACTTGGGAGGCAGAGGTAGGAGAATCACTTGAGCCCAGGAGTTGGAAATTGCTGTAAGCTGTGATGCTACGGCACTCTACCCAGGGCGACAGCTTGAGACCCTGTCTCAAAAAAAAAAAAGAAAGATAAAATTCCTCATTCTGAATCTTTAAGATGCCATTTGAATAGGGCTGGTGCCCTCATGAGGCTCACAGTCTAAATGGCCCTGAAGACCTCTACAAGGCACTTTTCTGTGGGATAGTTTAACTTACATATGGCAGATGTTAGGACTCAATTCTATGGGTTCTATAACTGAGAAATATCAGAGCTTAAATAAATTAGAATTTTAGAGAATCCCAGAAATTAAAAATTTCTTCTGAAATGCTGGTGGATACTAACAGCCATCCACCTGCTAGTGAGGGCACGGTTGCCCTATCAGGAAGGGCCCTTTGGTGGTGGTGGTGGGATCAGGCTTCTTTGGCGTGTTTATGCAAGCACCTGTGTCTGCCTCGGTCCCTCCTCTCCCCAGCCACTCCTTCCGGGGTCTGAACGCCAGGTGCAGGCTCTCCTGACCAAGTACGGCACTGGGAAGCTGTATCAGGTGACAAGCAACATCAGTGGGGCTGGGACTCTGGACCTGACACTACCGCGGGGCCAAATCGTGGCCCTTCTTCAAAACAAGGACACCAAAGGCAACAGTGGCCGCTGGCTGGTGGACACTGGAGGTATGTGGGCCCTTTCTCTCCCTCTGGGAAAGCCACCCCATAGAAGCCAGTGGGGAAACATGGGCACCCTTGTGGGCCAAAATTCAGCTGTGTGAATCCACATGGGAACGAGACCGGTGACAAATGCAGGCCTCAAGGCATAGCGCAGGGTGACTCAGCAACACATAAAATGCCAGCAAGAAGCCTTTAGTCTTTCGTGGTGAGGTCCATCAGTGAGCACCTACTGTGTGCCATCTGCATTAGATGAGGACCTGTCCCAGGGGCCTCGCAGGCTTTTGGGTGGACCGAGCTACATGGAGAGAACACATCTGCGAGAGGGGGAAATGCACAGAGAAGGGACGTTTGGATTCTATCTACATGACAGACTCTGGTGTCCCCAGTGAGGGAGGTGCTTGTCCTGCCTCCTCTGCACTGGCTGTGGCCTTACGGCGTGCTGCTCGGGTCTGCGTGTCCCAGCATAACTGCGCTGCAGGCAGGTGGCACCACAAACCCAGGACAAGATGGCCCAGAGGAGCATCTCCCAAAGAGGGGCATGTGACCCCCAGATGAGGGTTGTGACAGATTATTAGGAGATCCACAGACAGGTTTCCCCCCTGAAGACAGTTTATGATAATTGTTACTTAAGTATTTTAACATGTCTTAGAAAAAAATATAACTAGTCCATAAGCCCATGACTTTGATCATATTATTGTATAGCACAAGGCCAACTTTTAAAAAGTGAGTCAATTAAAAAAATTAAGAAAGTGGTACAAATCAGACAGAAATCATGAAACAGCACTTCCACAGCTTCAGCTGGGAATGATGGAGTATTGAGCAAGGCCGGGGAGTTTGGATTCCAACTCCACCACCTTACTGACTGTGTGATCTGGGGAGTTCAGGGAGCTCCTCTGAGCACGGCTGGCTCAACATAAAATGGAGATAATATCAACCGGCTTCACAGGTTGATGGGACAGCTCATCAAGTGCCACTTCTGGCACCTAGAGAGCCCTCGGGTAGTGACAGCCATTCCTAAGGACAGCATAAGGAACTGGGGCTGCCTGGAGAGGAGGAAGATGATCTCTGGCTCCTGGGAAGGGCAGTGCTGGAGAGAGGAAGTGGCTTTGCTCTGGGTGGCCACCAGAGGGATGTGGTGGCCAGCACCAGCGATGCCAGCACCAAGAAGGCAGTTTTCGTGCCAGCTCAAGGATAAACATTCTATCTCTGTCAGAGCTGATCAGATGGAGTGGGCTGCCATGTAAGGAATTAGGGGCCACTGAGGGTGGGTGTGCAGAAGCTGGAAACAGTGAGAGCAGGAGCAGAAGGTGGGGCTTCTCGATGATCTTTTCAGTCCTCCTGGGTGCTGAGAAGCTATGTTGGGGGCATTCCATCTACTGACTTTCTCTACCACCAAAAGAGATGGGAAGGCGGCCCGTGGCCAATAACCTTCTGTTTGTCCCCTAGGACATCGTGGATATGTACCAGCTGGGAAACTGCAGCCATTTCAAGAGGTCCCCAGTGAGAACCTCAGAGGGCAGGAGAAGTCACACAAGAACTCACGGCATCTAACACCAGAGCCCACCCAGGCCCCAGGGTCCTCTGTCCCCACTGTAACCCAGGTGAGTCTGGGAGGGGGATAGGGGCTTGCCTTCCCTCAGCCATCCAGACTGGGGCTTGGGTTTTTCTCCTATGCCAATGCTCTTATGCTCTTCCTACCTGGAGGGGCCACACCCTATGAGGCTGGAGCTTTGATCAGGGTCGATGCTAGTGCCCTGGCCAGGAGTTGAGCCTGAGAAAGGGGTCTCCCACCCTGCACAGCAGCCCCAGAGGGCTAACCCCTCATCCCCCATCAGCAGGGCAAGCGGGATTTATCCATTCATCCATTCATTTATTCACTCAGCATTTGCCAGGCACCGTGCTAGATAAGAGATACAAGGATGAACAAAAGTAAGTCTTCACCTTCCTCGGAATTATAATGTGGGGTGGGGAAAACAGTGATTAACAAAACAACTTCATGAACAGCTGTGAAGTTAGTAACAGATAGGTACCAGAGCCCTAGATATGGAGAGGTGCAGGAAAACTAGTGCTGGGAAGAACAACCCTTTTTCTCAGCTAGGAAAGGTGAGAAGGAATTAACTAGATAAAGGGGCTATATGGGGGTGCAGAGAGCTTTCTGGAAGGGTGCAGAGCCCATGTGCAGGCCCAGAGACAGGAGAGGGCAGGGGAAGAAGAGCAGGGAGGAAGCTTAGTGGGGTCGTTGTAAGGACTGGATGAGATAGAAAAGCGGGGGACATATCGTGACCCTCCATGTGGGGGTTGCTCTCACAGCTCCCATAGGTAGTCAAGGGGGATATTCAGAGGAGAGGTGTGAGCAACAGAAGGGACCCGACAGAGAGGGCTCTCCGTGAAGAGACACGGATGTCTCAGGCCAGGGTGCTGGGGGAGCCTGCAGCGGGCAGCATGAGAGATGTCTGTAGATGCCTGGTATCTAGCTTGTGCTACACCCACTGGGAAGGCTCTGGGGCCGACGTCCTCTAGCAATGGCCAGAGGCTGCAAAGGATTCGCAGAGGCCCCACTAGAAGGCTCGATTAATCCCTCTGGGGAAGGGAATGAGGTTGCCCCTGCCATCCAGTCTGGTCAATGTGGGTGAGGTCTTGGGGAAGCCCCACTCAGGGCTCAGGTGATTATCTGAGTTCAGCTGTTTATCTGCCCAAACACCTCAGCTGCTTCCTGTTTGTTCCTGGGCTACTCTGTGGGACTCACATGGGGACTGTCTGATCCTGTCATGCTGCTTAATGTTCCTAAGGTTCGGCCATCAGTACTAACAGTAATGGTTAGAAGAAAAAAAGCACTAGGCAGCCTGCATTTATGGGGCCCTTACTAAATACCGGGCACTGTGGAAAGCCCTGCACACACATTCATGCATAATTTCCCTCAGTGACCCAGAGGGGAGGATATCATGACTTCCATTTTGCCCTCCCCTCCATTTTTTCCTCCAGTTCAGTGCTTGTCCCTAAAAAAAGTGACCAAGTCACTGAAACTCTTATTTCTCCTCCAACATGGGAAACTAGCCTGGGCAGATGAAACCCTTAATCTGAAGAGGGGTGAGGGGCTGAGTCTGCACCTGTTCTGAGTCAGACAAGCCTAGCTTCGCTGCTGTGTGATTTTGAATAAGTTCCTTAACGTCTCTGATCCTCAATTTCCTTATCTGAAAAATGAGGCAAATAAAACAATAGCATTGCTGTGAAAATCAAAACCTGGTAAAGTGCTGGAACAGTGCCAGTCTGTGATGAGTATTAGTGTGGCACTCACAGATATAGTCATTGTCTTTAGCACAAAGGATGTACTTGCAAGTGATGAATCCCCAGCAGTGAGGATGGGAACCAGACAGGCAGCCTCTCTGGATTGAGTTGGTCTGTCCTCCCACCCTGACTGTTTCAATGTCATCCCTGTGTGTTTCAGGTGGTAGCAGCGTACCCCTTTGTGGCCAGGAGCAGCCATGAAGTAAGCCTGCAGGCAGGCCAGCCTGTGACCGTCCTAGAGGCCCAGGACAAGAAGGGGAACCCGGAATGGAGCCTGGTGGAAGTGAATGGACGGAGGGGATACGTGCCTTCTGGCTTCCTGGCCAGAACCCCAAGCCCAGCTCCGTGGGGCTGGAGTCTGCCTTCATAGGGTGCCGTCTTTGGAGCCTATGTTGCCAAGGGATAGGGGGTGCTCAGAGGTTGTGACCCTGGAAGGAAAAGAAGCAAAGAAAAGGTGGGGGTGGAAGGGAAGATAGGGCCAGCGTGGGTGAAGGGCACCCAGAGGGCAGCCAGAAGAGGTGGGTGAGACTGGCAGAGTGCTTGGTGTAGGTGGGCACAGATGGCTCCAGCCAAAACTGCTCATTGTGTCTACATAAAGAAGTCATTCCAAGCCAGGTCACAACAGCCTGGACTACAGGCCACTGCTATGGCCAGTATTACTGTGCCTCCACCTGGGCCTGCCTGTGACAGTGGGCCACCAGGTGAATGCTGGCTATATGCGGTGTGGCTGCAGGGAGAGGTGCGAGGAGGTCCAGACTGCCCGGCCTGGAGAGTTACTCCCTACACGTGGTATCAGGAGAAGACCTTGGTGCTGACCAGGCAGCTTTCAATTCTGCACACTGGGAGCTGAGTTATCCTGGGCGGTGAACCACTGGCAGCCCTCTCCAGCAGGGAAGCCAGGCATTTGTTAGTGCGCTGGAGAGGTTCCCAGCAGACTGTTGACTGGGCCTGGGAGTGGGTGTGACCAAGTCACAGTTGTGGAATATGTGTAGACAAATCCAAAGGCTGTTCCAGGGAACAGGGGATTTTGACGAGTGTAGGGCGTGTGTGGCTCCTGGCAGGAGTTGTACACCGCTGCTGTCCTCTCTGGACCAGGGACAAAGGCGTATGCAAATGATGGAGGAGATTGTGAAGGGGGTGACTAAAGGCCTGGCAGGTGGGGAGATTGGGCACTGGGTTGCTTTCCTGTTTCTGAATAGAAGGAGAGCTAGGGGGCACCCCCATGATTTCAGGGTGCCTCTGAGAGCCTGGAGGCAGTGGTGGGTGTGGTGCCAGTTGGCTGTGGGACCTTAGACATAGGGCACAACCTCAGTTTTCTCATCCAGAAAGGCCTAAGTCCCAGGTTGTGGTGAGACTGATGTGGAGGCTCCTGGTAAACTGTGAAGTGTGCTGCAGATGTAAATGCTGTCACTGTCCGAGGATGGCCCCAGCCATCAGCTGGCAGGACCAGGAAGCAGGAGCGTCGTGTGGCCACCCCCTGACCAGGCCCATGGCAGCACACATTGTCAACATGGCGTCCTTTCTTATAACCCAGAGTCTACCTCCAGGTCCTCCTCAGCACTGCTTTTTAGGTAGCCAGTCTCTTACACTCGGTAAGCGAATCATCCCTTTCCAGAACCTGGGAATTGGAGCCCTTCAAAAAATTGTTCCTGTTTTCCAGAAAGACTAACCCAATGGGGCAGCCTTGGGTGCAGTTGCTGCGGGAGCCTCATCTTCAGGCTGTTGCTTTGGACAGAGAGAAATTGTAAATTGTGAGACTCACAGAAGGGGAAATGAACCCAAGTTAAAAGTGTATATAAAGCAGGTGGCAGTTTAGATTTACTTCCAAGGTCATCTCCATACTAATAAGTATAGTGCCTAAAGCTGTGAGCTCTGGTTTTTGAAGAGTTCTTAAGAAATACAATACATGTCTGTGTCAGACAGTCTCTAACTTGCCTCCTCTGGGCTTGTTAAAGCATGAAGACTGCATAACGCGAGAGAAACTGCCCCCACAATCCCCTTCTCAGCACCAAATTAATTTTATAGGATGCTCTTGACTCATTTCCTTTTTCTTTCCTGCTCAGATTTCTGATAAAAATAAGCATAGAGGAACACATAATAAAATAGGAAATCCACTTGTGGGTTCCACAGATGCTTGCTGAGAGCCTATTGTGCACAGGAACTCTAGCTCAGGGGCTCTCAGCATGATTGCCCCCTGTAGTTACTAGGGCAGCTTTTAACTATGGCAGAAGCCAGGGTCCCTCCCACCCAGAGATTCTGATGAAATTGGACTGGGATCTGGCTCAGATCTTAGAAATTCAGAAAGTTCTCCAGGTTCTTTTGAAGTGTAGTGAGGGTGGTTGAGGACCTCTGCCCCAGACACACAGTGGTGGACAGATAGGGCTGGGGTCAGAGATGGCCATGAACTCTCAGCTAGGATGTGCCTAGCAGAGCTTTGCACTAGCTGTTTCAAACAGGCAGCTTCAGAGGCAGTTTGAAATGGAACAGCCTGTTCTGTCAGGTCCCAGAATGTATATTTATTAAGTGCCATTAAAAGGGACCTGAACAAAATTGGATGTCTTGTAGGCATAAGGGAGGAAAATGAAACATGCTTGGAACCAAGTCTGTCTCATGAAGGGAAAATAAAAATGTATTCAGTAGCACGTGGGTTATGGTTTCTCATAGACCCAGGGATAAGATCAAAAGTCACTGAAGGGTGAGAAAATGCATATCGGGAAGATGGAGAATGCCTGCATTTTCTCCAGGGTACTCTGCATAATGTGCCTTTCCCCCCTCCAAATGCCTAGAACCATTGTACTGTGTCTTATTTATTTCACTGTTGGGCTGTCACATACTAAACTTGCTAAGACATTTGCTCATGAACTTAATAAGACTTCCAGGAGTTGAAGACTGATTGACAAGGGTATCCTTTGATTCCTGTGATGGAGTGAGACCTTTTAAACTCTTTGGGCTCCAACTCAGTTTTGGACATGAGGACAAGATTACAATATCAAAAGAAAAATAAATGAATTCTTGGTTAATATAAGAGCTTGCTCAGTGAGTAACTGATATGAACTGCTGGGAATAAAGGACTTGAAAGATGTAAATAACTGCAGAATTTTTGTGACTCTAACTAATATCTGATTACCATATATACTCGAGTATAAGCCGAGCTTTTTCGGCACAAAATTTGTGCCGAAAAACCCGAACTCGGCACAAATTTTGTGCCGGAAAAACTCGGCTTATACTCGAGTATATAGGTATCTAATAATCAGATGCCCCAACATGCCTTTTGTTCACTGGGCACTTGATAAATATAAGAGTAGCACCTTGTTCACTTATGTTTTCATTTAATAAGGGTGCACACTCTTCATGCCTCCAGGAGTTGGCTGGAGTGGCTGAAAATACAGCAAGAAATCAGACAGAAGAGGTCCTGTCCTCCCAGAGCCCACAGTCTGGCAGGGGAGACAGACAACTGTTACAGGTGGTGTAAGCTTTAGGACAGGGCAGTAACGGGTCCGTGACAGCTCGGGTGTGAGCCTGCCTCTGCCTCAAACTTGGTAGTCAAGAAAGGCCTCCTAGAAGAAGTGATATCCAAGCTGAGACCCAGGTGTGGCTCGAGTTAGGTGATGGTGGCAGGGAGGACACATGCAGAGGCCCAGGAGTGACAACAAACGTGGCACATCAGGAAACAGATGCTGAGAGCTAGAAAGCAGGGCATATGCAGAGGTGTTAGCAGGTGTGGTTGGAGAGCCCAGTTCTGAAGGCAGTGGGGAGCCACTAAAGGGTTTGGAGCAGAGGAGTGATGTGCTTGGGGTGGTATTTTAGGAAGATCACTGGGCTCTGTCTGCATGCCTATTGTGCCCACAGATGACTGCATGCTCCATGAAGGTAGGAATCTTTGATTCATGCTGGAATGTCCCTAAGCCTCTGTCACACACCTTGAGTAACAGATGTTCAATACATATTGTTAGAACATCCCAGAGAAGATGGGATAGGAACACCAACACCCTGCCTTCAGGGAATTCTCTGGCTGGCTAGAGAGCGCGAGCATCAAGGAATAATCTGGTTCTACAAAGAAGGATGTCCTCAGTCCCAGAGGGGTGTTATGGGCCAGGCTTTGGGTACTGTGTCAAGGGGAAGATTTGGGAAGGCCAAGGTGGGCAGGGGAAATTTCCAGGAGGCGGTGTGGCAGGTGCTTGGCCTTGTGGATAAGTTGAGAAAAGGAAAAGTTCAGAGGCCTTCTTAGGCCCAGGAGGAAGGTGGTGGCATGAAAAATGCTCAGTTCTTGGCCTTAGAAAACCTGGAAGCAAGGCCTGCTTAACCACCAGCAAGTAGAAAATGCATTTACCATGGTTTCCATACCTGGAAAAGTTTGATGAGGGTCCCCGCCTTTCCTCCCCACTTGGATCCAATAATACTCACTGTAGAATTCTGGCGTATCTCAAGGGATCCCTAGCTCCCTCCACCAGGAACTTCACTTCTGATGTGGAAGAGTCAGTTAGGGCCTGTCATGGCAGGGCAGAGCCTAATATCCTCTGGATGGGGGTTCCACTCTTGGCAACATCACGAGAAATGGGATCCTGAACACTTAGCCTTGCTGTTCATTTTTTCCCCAGTAATTTCTAATTTGTAAAATGGGCATAACAATTTCTGCTTGGGTTGGTGAGGATGGAATGAAACAGTCAGAGTGAATGGTGGTATGTATCACTGCAGTGCACTATGGGGTTCTGGTTAGGGTTAGCTGGGACCACCAGGGGGCAGCAGGGCTCTTTCAACCGAGTGAGGGTAGGCTGGGAGGTGCTGGTGTCAAACTGAAAAACCCATGGCGACAGGCAGGTGGTGCAAATGAGAGGACAGGCCACGTGAAAGACGTTAGGGAGTGATGGGGACTATGTGGGGCCAGGGAGCGCACACTCAGTTTAACCAGCTACAGCTTCTTGGCTCCAACCAGCTGCCGCCCCATCAGCATGAGGGCCCCGTGGTGCCAGAATTCTGATTTTTCAAGAGAAGTCGGAAATCAGGGTTTTTCCTTGTCTATTTCTTTTTATTTGTTTTTGATGTAGAATCTTCAGTGTGGAGATTATGTGGTCGTAGCAGGTACCCTGTGCATCTTCTGCCTGAGAGGGAGCTGACGAATCTGGATAGAGACTCTTCTTTGAAGAATTACTTTCATGTCTTTCTATTTTCTGTGAAATGCCCTCACATGTCCTCACTTTACTCAATCCTTTTCTTTTCTTTTTTTTTTTTTTTTTTGAGACAAAGTCTCATTTTGTTGCCCTCAGTAGAATACCATGGCATCCGAGCTCACACCAACCTCAAACTCTTGACCTCATCCTTCCAAGTAGCTGGGACTACAGGTGCCCACCACAATGCCCAGCTACTTTTAGAGGGGAGCTCTCTTTTAGAGTAGGCTTCTGGTGCTGGGTCCTGAGGGCCTGCCTCGGCACAGCTCTTCACTAGGGGGCTGCTGTGACACCCCAGAGGCATTCCTGGGACCTCTCTTCCTCTCCCGTCCCTGGCGCTGCCTGTCTAGGGCAATGCCCATGGGTATGGGCAGCCCAGTTTCTTTCCTGCCTCGATGCAGCCATAGAACTTTCTGTCATCTACCTTATCTGGACAAAGATAAGTCAGGCAGGTGATGGTGCAGTTATCAGGCTCACTGGCTGGTGCTGGGGCAGTTAGTTTCTCTGGTCCTACCTTAGGGCCCTTTGCAGACAGGAGCATCCTCTCAGGTATCCCCAGGGGACCCAAGACTCCTTGCTGGAGGCCCCAGTAGAAGATGGGAGTAAAAGGAAGGGGAGGAGGATTAGGTATTTCCTTGTACTGGCTCACGAGCCTTGTAGGCTGGGCTGAGGGGCACCAGCTGTTGGCATTCAGTTAATACTGGGAGTCTCAGGTAGGCTCCTGTTTCCAGGGTATCTCAGGGTGCTTCTGCGTTCCCTATATCAGGCCTGGGTCCCTGTCATTGGTCCTCAGGGGTCTGGCATCTGGACCCTCTGAGTGGAAACTGAGCTCTGAGCAGTGGCAGTGGGTTTGGGACAGCCCTGAACCCCAGGCAGGCTGGGTCAGAGGAAGACAGAAGTAGCAACTGCCTCTCCGGAGCAGCCTGCATCTCCAGAGGGGTCATTTGCCTGTTTGCTGTCCCATTGGTCCCCTGCCCTGCTCTGCTCTGTACTGCAGGGAACTATATTTCCCAGGCTCCTTTGCTACCTGGCTTCCCTACTGTGGGCCCATGGGAGGCACTGGTGTTGGGAGAAGTTGAGTCTCCCCGCACTGACCCTCCACTTCAGGCAGCATCTCCGCCAGGGCTGGTATCCTCCATGGTTCTAGCTCCCACTGGACAGTCCCTCCCTCATGGTTGCAGGTCCTATCAGACAGGCCTGGCCATGTTCCCAGTCTTGTTGGGCGGCCCCAGATGCTGGGCGCTGTTAATACTGCCCTTGTCCTATGTCCTCCTCTTAGGGTTGTAGCATCTTTTTGCTGTTGTTAATCTTTGGGGGCGTTTCTCCAATCTTCTTTCACCTGTGCACTGACTCCCTGTGTTAAATTCCTCTGTCCAAATGCATACTGTGGTTTTGCTTTCTGACTGGACAGTGACTGATGCAGGACTCAGGAGCCAGGGGTGCAGGCAGGAGCAGGGCTGGGTCTTGGTGCTCTGGGACTCCCAGGTACCTTTGCCCCTAAGGCTGCCTAGTCTGGAGGAAACACAGGACCACCACAGGTCTGCCTACACCTTCCCTGAGTCAGGGGACAGTCAATCCTCCCCACCTGGAGCTCATGGAAGTGTCTACACCACCGAGAGCTGAGTGCATTGGGTTCCAGGATTCAGTGGGCGTGAGACTCAGCTGAGCTGCCCCAGGCTCTGCCAGCTGAGGCTACTACCACAGGGCCAAGAGCAGATGGACATGGAGGAAATCCCAGGGCCACGTGTCAGAGTGGAGCCAGGCTTTAGGCATGGGCCAAACCATACTATAGCCCTGGGGGAGGGAGAGAAAGACAGGATTTTCTAGCCACGGGGCCTAGCAGCATCTGTGCCTGCCCCTGCCTCAGGAGGGGCGGTGAGACCCAGGTCAGGGAGATGGAAAGAGGGTGAGAATTCTGGCCAGGAAAGAGCTGCTGGTCTTGATTCTGGGGTCTCGGGGCTCCTGGGCACACATATCAGGGGAGCCTCTGATGCAGGGATAGACCAGTGTGTTAATAGCATAACCACAGCTTCTATTCACTAGTTAGAGGGCTGTTTGAGGGTTATGTGAGGGAATCCACTTTTTGTGATTAATCCAGTGTCTGGCACATGGGAAGCTCCCAAGAGCTACAAGCTGAAAATACCAAATACAAATCTCAACAGTAGCCAGCCATCCTGGGCCTCATTCTGTAGGCGTGTCACAAGACAAGCAATTTGGGTTGAACCTCAGGCTTTCCCCTAGGGCAGGCCTCGGGCTGGGGACACAGGCCCAGTTGTCAGGGCTTGAAGAGGGTCAAGTCAGGTGAAGGGTGGTGTGGCTGGGAGGGCACAGTGATCCTGGGACTCAGTACCCAGGGACATGGAGGAGGTGGCAGGTATCCAGTAGGCAGTTGGAGCCCCAGCGGGATACTTGGGGACAGGCATCTCCCAGTGTCCAGGCAGAACAGAGGTCAAAGCCAGGTCAGGGAGCAGGGAATAGGGTTCCAATCTTTGGATTAGGGCTCAAGTACAAAGCTCTGGAGACTCCAGGATCAAGCCCATTAAAGATACAGAGATCATAGCAGGAGGCAGGAGTAAGAAGCAGGCACAGGTCAGGGTCCAGTTATCAGCACAAGGGACTTTGTATTGAGCCCACCTGAGGACAGGATGGTCTAGGAGCCAGATGGGACTGGGCGTGGTGCTGGTTACCTGACTTCCCATGTAAAGGACCTGAGTTCAAATCCTGTCCTCACACTTACCAGCTATGTGGCCTCATTGACACAAATTACTTAATCTCACTAAAACCTCACTTTCCTCTTTGTGGGCAAACCAGGAAATAGTCCCACCTCAAAGGGTTGTTGAGATGTTGAAATGGGATGAAGTATGAGAGCATTTGGCACTATAGCTGGTATATATAAAAGCTTAATAACGACTTGATCCTTAGTCATGCAAGCCAATTTTGTCCCCCCACTCCATTCCCTCCCTGCTCTTCCTAGCAAGCTTTGCAGGCAGTGACCCGGGCTAATGCTTGCTCTGCTTTCGGCCTCTCCCCTGACGCCTGTGTACCTGACCCTTCACCTTGTAGAACTCTGAAAAATACCCCATCACTGCGTGAGCTCTTTCAAAACTGAAAGCAAGTGGGTGTCTTAAGAGGCCAAAGGTTGTTCCCCTGGGAACGTAGCTGTGACCATGTCCTCAGATACTCTTGGATGATCAGAGTCAGCCCTCTTGAATTACTTAGGGCTCCAGCCACTGCCTCAATCTGCTGATGAAGCAGGCACTGCTTGGCAGGTGTTTTTGAGTATACCTTCCCCCTACTTTTTTGTTGTTTGACTTTTAAAAAATTTCTAAATGTTTCATTTCAGTTTTTTTTTTTTTCACCTTTCCCCCACCAAAAAAAGACATGGGTCAGAACAGCAACCATAAAATAAAAATATCAACACAAGCTCTCTCTCTCACACACACATATACATGCACACCATTGGAAAAATTTCAACATTCATGCCCTTCCCCTTTGTACCCCACACTCCCGTACCACCTCCCAGGCAGAGATTCCAGGGTGTAGCAGTCCCCTTGGTATCTATGTCTCCCACCCAAGATGAGAATCACAGCTACAAGCAAAAACACTTTGTCTAGATCTACCGTCTGTAGTTTGTATTGTGAAGGTACGTTTCAGATACATTTTTCTGTTTTTCTCAATGCATTACAATATGCATGTAATGCACTATTTTAAATAAAACAGGATATTGATTGAGTGGGGTTTCTGTTGTTGTTGTTGTGAGACAGGGTATGGCTCTGTCGCCTGGGCTAGAGTGCAGTGGTGTCAGTCTAGCTTACAGCAACCTCAAATTCCTGGATTCGAGTGATTCTCCTGCCTCAGCCTCGCAAGTAGTTGGGACTACAGGTGCACACCACCACATCCAACTAATTTTTCTACTTTTTGTAGAGACAAATGTCTCGCTCTTGCTCAGCCTGATCTCCAACTTTTGTCCTCAAGCAATCCTCCCTCCTCAGCCTCCCAAAGTGCTAGGATTACAGGCATAAGCCTCCATGCCTGGCCTGATCTTGACTTATATAATTTCCTCCCCCTCAAATTCTGTTACACTTCCTCAGCCTCCCTGGAAGGTACAATATCAACAGACACCTAACCTGCAACCATGATCCCAAAGCCACTTTCCCCATAGCCTTCTCCTCTTGGTAAATGGTTGCCTCATCACCCATTTGTTCATGCTGCAAACCTGGGACTCATCTCTCATTCTTCTCTTCTCTGTAGCCCTTCACATTCCATCTTTCAATTTCACCTCCAAAACCTCCCTGAAATCAGTCCACTTCTCCTCAGCTGGTACCCTCTCCACCACCTCCACTGTCATCTCTCGTCTGGACTCCTGCGGTAGCCTCTTGATGTCTCTGTTCCATCATGTCCTTCGTCCACAGCCCACTCTCAAGAGAGCAGTCAGAGTGATTATTTGAAAAAGTAATCAGATAATATCACTTCCCTGCTTAAAACTGAACAAAACTGAACTGGTGGGCGGTGCCTATGGCTCAAAGGAGTAGGGAGCTGGCCCCGGCCAAAAACTGAAAACAAACAAACAAACAAACTGAACTGGACATAATGACTCACACCTGTAAGCCAACACTTTGGGAAGCTGAGGCAGGAGAATGACTTGAGGCCAAAAGTTTGAGACTAGGCTGGGCAACAAAGCAAGATCCCATGTCTACTAAAACTTTTTAAAAATTAGCTTGGCAGGGTGCCATGTACCTGTAGCCCCAGTTACTTGAGAGGCTGAGGCAGGAGGATCACTTGAACCAAGGAGTTGGAGATTGCTGTGAGCTAGGCTGACACTGTGGCACTCTAGCCTGGGTGACAGAGTAAGACCCTGTATATGTGTATAAGAATAAAATATATAATATATATATATATGGAATGAGGCTATTCAGTGGGATGGCTGTGTGCCATACTCCAACCAGGCTGACAGAGCAGCACCCTGTCTCTTAAAAACACAAACAACAACAAAAAACTCCCCCAAAACCTAACTCCTCATTCTGACCTAAAAGGCCCTGTATGATGGCCTGGCCCACTGTCCCTCCTACCTGGTACTACCAGCCCCTCGATCACTACATTATGGCTTTCTTTGCTTTCCAATCACTCTCAGCTCATTCCTGAATCAGGGCCGTTGCACTGGCCATCTCCTTCCCTGGGATGCTGTTCCCCAGACCTACCTAAGGTTACTTGTTTCTTCCCATGCAGGTCTCAGCATATGTGTCAGCTCCTTGGTGACACCTTTGCTGAACACTCATTCTGGCTGACCTCAGCCCTCCCCACTCCACCCCCTTCACTCTCTGTATATTACCTCCAACTTATTTTCATTGCAGAATGGATCACTCCTTACTTTCTTGTTTACTTATCATTTGTTTTATGTCTGATTCTGTGGTCTCCAACCCTGGTGCCAGTCAGTGGCTTTTTAAGAACCAGCCTGCACAGTATCACCACTTGAGCTCTGCCTCCTGTCCTATGCCCTACCTTCTTCCCCAGTCCATGGAAAAATCATCTTGCATGAAACCAGTGGCCGGTGCCAAAAAGATTGGAGACCTCTAGTCTGTCTGATCAACCCATTAGAAAGTAAGCTCCTTGGCTTGGCTCCTGTAGCTCAGTGAGTAGGGTGCCAGCCACATACATCGAAGCTGGTGGGTTCGAGCCCGGCCCCTTCCTGCTCAACAGCAATAATTGCAATCAAAAATAGCCGGGCATTGTGGCAGGTGCCTGTAGTCCCAGCTACTTGGGAGGCTGAGGCAAGAGAATTGCTTAAGCCCAAGAGTTTGAGGTTGCTGTGAGCTGTGATGGCACGGCACTCTACCAAGGGCGACAGCTTGAGACTCTCTCAAAAAGAAAATAAAGCTCCTCAAAAGTGGGGACTTTATCCTTGTTATTCAATGCTAAATTCAAATATTTTGGGGGATATATTTATATTTGAAAATTATCCGCTATTTTTTCTGAAATTCAAAAATTTTACCAGGTGCTCCATATTTCATCAGCTATCCCACTTGAAGCCCCTAGTCTCAGATCTTGGGGACATGGACCCAAGAAAAATGAAGCTGGCATGTAAAGAAGGGAGAAGATGGAGAGAGAGGACACAAAGAAGACAAAGGGACAGAGCACAGGACAGCAAAAGAGAATAAGAGGGACTAAAAGTGATACCAAGAGTCGGAGACAGAGAAAACAAGAGTTGCAGAGAGAGAACAAGGCAGAGTCACAGAGAAACGGTGAGAGGCAGAGAACGAGCAGAACAGAGAGACAGACGAGAGGGGCACGGGCAGACCGGCAGATCCCATGGGTCAGTGACCTGAGCTCAGCTCCACCCCCTGTCCTTTCTGTAGTTTGTTTACAGGTACCAAGAGATTCCTCTTTTGTTTAAAAATAACAGTCAGCATTTCCTGAGCATTGTTGTGTTTCAGGCTCTGGGCCAAGCACTTTATGCCATTACCTCACAATGATTCTATGAAGATGTCACTGTCATTCCTTCTACAGAGGAAGAACCAAGGTCATAGAGACACTAAGCAGCAAGGCTGGGATTCAAACACATAGTTAGTTGCCAGAGCACTTGACCACTACATGGGTCAATGTCACCTGGAACCAAGGAGGTCTTGAGTGGCAACTGGGCATAGCAGATTCAACAGAAAGGGTGGCTCACCCCTGAGATGCTGACCCCAGACTCTCAAGAGGCAGAATGGTGTTGAGTTTGGGGAAGTTCTTTGCCTTCTTTGAGCCTCAGCTTCCTCTTCTGTACAATGGAACTGATTACAACTAAACTATGTCCTAGGGTTGACATGGGGATTAAGTGATTGATTGAAACACACACCCAGCAGGTCCATCAAGTAACCACTTGAACATATTTAGACATTTTTATCATTTTCTGCTCATCTTTGACTCCAGCACAGGATCTGGCATAAAGCCAGTGCTCAGGTTAACTTCATGGGTGAGGATAGAGTGGAGCCCATTACGGAGGATCCTGAGGACCTCTGCTCTGTACCAGGCTTTGTGCTGAGCCCCTTACTTTCATCTTCTTGGTCAGCCTCCATTTTACAGATGAGAAAATTGAGGTGCCAGGAAATCAAGTGACCAGAAAGCCCTCAAAAGCTAGAATCACAACCTTGGTCTTAAAGAAAGGCCACCAGCTCTGTGATTGTGTTTGCTTTAATAAAGCTATGAAGTAGGCTGCATTCAGGTGCCTTCCTGTGCACTGCGATTTGACTCCTTGCCATTCTCCTCACAGGCTCCTTCATGTCCTGTGTGGATGCCCTGGGTGCAGACTTTTCCATGCACTGTGATCACACTAGGTGGCTGGAATGAGTCCCGTCCTACGAAGGAGGGACAGAGGCCCAGGGACTTGCCGAGAGCTACACAGGAATTAAGAACAGAGCAGGTTCTGAACCCAGCTTCCTCTGACTCAAAGTCTGGTCTCTATCTACTGTCCTCAACTTTATGAATTACAACAGAGCCCCAACAATGCATAATGTCCCTTAGATCTTCCCCAAAGCATCCCTTTTCTATCATCCCACTGCCAACACCCACTTGGCTTGGGGTTCCCTGAGCACTCACCTCCCAGCCCAGAGCAGCCTCTGCCTGTATCTCCTGCCTCCAGCTCCTCCTGCCCATCCTATTAGGAGGCCACACCAGGGTCAGCTTCCAGAAACAGATCTTACTATGTCCTTCCTCCCATGTCATTATGGCTGGCCCCTGTTTATCCTGCCACCCTGCCCTTGACATCTAAGCGTTGGCGGAGCTGAATCTCCTCTCGTATTCTGGCTCCTTGGCACATGCTCTTCCATCTTCCCCACGCCTACATCCTTCTGGTCTGAATGACATGTCCCTTCTTCTGGGAGGTCTTCCCTGCATGGTTCAGATGTTCTTTCTGTATGTATCCCCTTGGATCCTTCTCCCTCTCTATTGAAAGTGCCTTTTTTATTTGAGAGCCCCTTCCACTGAGTTTGCTCCATGAGGGCAGGGGCCAAGTCTGTCTTTTTCACACTGCACCCCCAGAACCTGGCACGTGATACATCGTAGATGTTCAGTAAGAAACTGTTGAATAAATGCACAAATGCACAAATGAGGGTTCCATTATTAATTTATTTTTTAGATTTGGTACTAAGCTCTGTTTGCTGGCACACAGTAGGCTCCCAAACATATCCATTGAATGGATGGTGGAGGAATGACACGGTTCAACTCCCCATTTCCACACCCATTTGCTCATCTCTCCACCTCACAGTAGCCTTTCAACAGCAGCACTCTCTTACAGAAGGAAGGGGACCCCCTCTCCTTGTTTGTATGCCATGAGGTTTTAAGTAGAAAGAAATACTGTCCCTTCAACAAAAAGATGTTCAGGAGAGAGAGAGGCCTTTCTTGCTGGCAAATGGAGGAGAGAGAGTAGGGGCCTCAGCCTAGTTTCTAGATGGCCTCAATTGGCCCCAAACTAATAAAGTGTGAAATTGATTTCATCCTCCACCTCGTCTCCCCAGCCAGTGTGTCCCCGCAGCGTCTCTCTCTGCTCCAGCTGATGCAGCTCTGTACCATCCCCACCGTCCCTGGCAGACAGGCAGGCCATCAACGCCCACGCAGCCCCAGGGCCCAGTGGCTCTGCAGAGCCCATGATGCTGTTTGGCCTCGGGCCAGGATAGGCTTTCAAAGCCAGAAGCATCCAGTGTGGCATGTCTGAGGCACCTCTACCCCCGCCCCCGGCTCCTCTTCTCCCTGTTATCTCCTCTGGCACTGGCCTCTAAGGAGGGGGCAGCATTAGGGGAGCTCACCAAGTGCAGGCGGAAGAGTTAGAGCCAAAGGAGCCTGGAGGGCGATGCTGAAATCAGAGGCTTGTAAAGGGAGCTGGGAGCCTGTGGGGTGCCTTGGGGCTGCCTGGAAGATGATAGGCTCCCAAGGCCTTCTTTCTACCAGGACAGAGCTATCCCGGGGTCTGTTTTGTTTAGTCACTCCTGTTGAAGATTTCCTGGTAAGAAAAGGGTTCTATGGCTCCAATGAGTCCTAAAACCAGCAGCTATCCAGCAGTCATTGCCAACTTGCCTGTGAATCAGAATTAACTGGGAGACTTAAGAAATACAGATTCTAAGCTGTGTAGCATTTTGCCTACTTAACACCCATTTCCTCTTGCCCTGAGCATAACCTCCATGTGCCCTTAGAGAGCCATCCCTGCCCCACACATCACCCTTGAAACCCTGGAGCAAGCATGTTCTCAGGCCTGGCCAATCACAAGAGTGATCAGCCCAGGGCCAAAGCTAGGCTGGAGTGCAGCCTCTAGGACTTTTCGGGGCTATAAAGGAAGAGAGGTTCTCTTTTCTGAGACTCTAGGCTGGTAGCTGTCTCCATGGAACTTCTGGCTAAGAATGAAGCAAACACAGAAACATAACATGACAAAAGGATGAGTGAGGGGGACAGAGAGAGATGGGGAGGGAGGGAGAGAGAGACAGAGAGAGGATGGAAAGGGGGACGAATAAAGAGCATGACAGAGAGAGAGGAAGACAGAGAGAGAGAGAGGAAGAAAGAGAGAGGTGGGAAGAAAGAGCATGACAGAGAGACGAAGACAGAGAGAAAAAAAAAGACAGAAACAGGAGTGAGACGGAGGCAGGCAGACACATCTGGTGATGAGCTCCTGGATGATCCAGCCACATCTGAAGTTTGTCACTCTAAGCTATTCACACATGAGTCAACAAGTTCTTTCTCCTTCCTTTTTTCTTTCTTTTCTCTTCTTTCTTTCTTTCTTTCTTTCTTTCTTTCTTTCTTTCTTTCTTTCTTTCTTTCTTTCTTTCTTTCTTTCTTTCTTTCTTCTGCTACTTTGACTTGACATGGCTTTCTGCTACTTGCTCCTAAGAGAGATCTGATGAACAAATAGAACCCATCTCAGATCTAGTCCATTATGATCTCCATGGACAGAGTCCAAAGATCTGCATTTCTCAAAAAGCCTCTCAGGAAGTTGTGATCAAGTTTTACCACTTTATCAGTCCCTGTTTGGACATCATTGAGATCCTGGCCCACTGATGTACAGATAAAGGTGTCCCTTATGTAAATGGCCATTATACTGTAATTATAGGTCAGATGTCCTACACATGGCCTCATTCCTCACAACAACATGAAGTCCTGGTCTTCTCATTTTACAGATGAAGAAACTGAAGCCTAGAGAGAAGAATTAATGTGTTCAAGAGCCAAAGCTAGTAAGCGATGGCTCTAGAATTTCACAATTTCTTGCTTCCATTCTCTACCTTTCTCCTGAACTAAAGCTCAGAGTGGAAATGTGGTTTTCCTAGAGCTTCACTAGCTGGCATTGAAATATCCTCTCTCCTCAGGGACGCTGTCAATCAGTGAAACCTATCTGAGTCACTTAATGTGCTATGCTACAAGTTAGAGAGGACTCCAATGCAACTGGCCTAAACAATAAGGGAATTATTGTTAATTCAGAGGCGGTTAATTCAGTAGCTCAGTGTCATAGCCAAGGGCTCGGGTTCCTTTTATTTTTCTGCTCTGCTCCTCTCAGGTATTACCTGGCTCTCAGGCTGGCTCTCTTTTGGATTAAGAGATGGCTGCTACAGTTTCAGACAAGACGACTCCCATTACAGGAGGATGGCCTATTTCATTTTATCAGCAAAGAAAACGTTCTCCCAAATTCTCCAGAATATCATTGGTCAGAATCGCATCACATGTTTATACTTAGTCCAATTGTTGGCAGGGTCCTTGAAAGAATGTCAACTTTCAAATTTCAAAATTCTCCCCTAGCTCCTTCACCCTTTTCCCCCATCCTCTCCCATAGCCAGTAGGGTACCCTGAAGAAACACAGGACTTGCCATCAAATTTTGCTGGGTGCTCTTCCTGGCCATTCTTCTCTTGCTCTTGGTTGGAAATTACCAGATCACAGGGGTGCCGGGAGGACGACGACCGCACGTGTGGTGGTGAGCGTGTGCTGTTGTCTGCTCAGCACCTGTTCCCCCGCTGCTAATTACAGACTCCACCCTGTCCTTTAAGGGCCCACTCTTTCCCCTCCTAAGCCATGTGGTGTGAGCAACACTGATCCTCAGCTCCTAAGGCATCTCCTCCCCTGCATCCTGCCTGTGTTCAATGCCTCTTGCCACAGGACTTGATTTGAGAAGGACAATAAACCAAATCTGTTCCATGGGAGTCTTTCCTAGGCCTTGGACTCAGACTCTTAGGGAAGAGGTTTTATTTCCACTAGCTGCAAGATTCAAATCTGGAGCTGTCAGGAAGTATTTTGCAACTTCTTAAGGGAAAGCTGGTCTGAAAATGGAACTAACACAAGAGATGGAAGTAGAGCCTAAGCTGCTGGATCCAGCTGGGCCTGATGCCAGAACCCTGTACATTTCAATCACATGAGCCAATAGACCTCCCTTTTTTGATCAAACCCAGTCTGCATTAGCGTTCTGCTCCTTGTGTCCCAGTGGTAACTGATATAGTATGTATTTTTTTTTTTTTTTTAAGTTGGACGGTGCTCTCCTATGGCTGAGATGTATGGTGGGGAGTGACAGGAGATGAAGTTGAGAAAGTGGGCTGGAGCCGCATGGAGAGGGGGGCCCTGGGAAACACTGGGATGGGCCACAGCCTCCAAGACCACAGCCTCCAGAGACCAGGTGCTCCAGTAGTTGCCAAACAGGCTAAACTTTGCCCCTAAGGATTAGGTTAATGTTTTGTAGCTGCTGATTAAACAGAATTCCTGACCTGCACTAAGTCCCATTCTCCAGGCACACTTTGGCCAGGGGAGAGCTGGGTGAGTTCTGCATCACTGAGACTATTTGGAAGACAGTAGCTGCTGGGATTTATCAACTGCTCGTGAGGCTCAGAGATGGTGAGGGTGAGGAGAAATCCAATGCAATTGATGTGAAGGTCCAGAGATACCACTAAACTGCCAGGAATAAGACATGGGAAAGATGTCACCTTCCTCTTTCTACAAGCACTACTTCTGTTAATGTGGCCTGAGATTGCAATCACTTTGGTGGCATGTAAGTGAATGCCACACATGCTGCTGCTAAGTCATATCTCCCGGTCACCTGAAGTCTCCCAATCCCTCTCCACCTTGGGAGAACTGCCTCCACCTTTAACTCCTTCTTAAGGGTCTGTGAGGCAAAAATCCTGTCCTCTTGGGGAGATAGGGCGGCCAAGGAAGAGCCATGAAATAAGGTCTCATTCTTTTTTTATTCTTCAATAGCAGCAAAAAGCAAAACAAGGAAGGGAAACTGCTTCCTTAACACACTTAGGTTTCTGCCTCCAAATTGGCCTCTGGTCAGTGCTTTGCTCCGGCAGTGTCCCTGGGCCTCCAGCTCTGTCCTTGCTGGGGTGCTCCCCTCCACATGCACACCCTCAGGGCAGCTCGCCATCTTACATCTGAGGTCCACAGCCAAGTGTCTGACAAAAAAAAAAAAAAAAAAAAAAATTATCCAGAACAGTACCGGAGACATAGCCACCATTCCTTCTGGTTTTATTCCAACCAAGTCCAAAAAAGCAAGATAAATGCTTAATTCTTCACATACACAATCTCATTTGTTTATCTGCCCAATACTGTGTGCAGACATTTGTCTGGTGCTTTACAAATATTAACTCATTTAGTCCTTAAAACAGCCTATAATTGCAATTGTTAGCCTTGTTTTACAGAAGAAATTGAAGCACATATGAATTCCACGACTTTCTCAACATCACAAAATTAGTAAGTGACAGAACAGAAATTTAAACCCTAGTAGTTTGCACCCTTTTTTGTTTGTTTTGTTTGAGACAGGGTCATGTTATGTCACTGAGGCGGAAGTATAGTGGCATCATCATTGCTACTGCAGTCTCAAACACCTGGGCTCAAGCCATCCTCCTGCCTCAGCCTCCTGAGTAGCTGGCCCGACAGGTGCACTCCACAATACCTGGTTCATTTTTCTCTTTTTTAGAGACAGTGTCCTACTCTGGCTTAGGCTGGTCTTGAACTTCTGACCTCAAGCAATCCTCCCACCTTGACTTTCCAGAGTGCTGAGATTATAGGTGTGAGCCAGTGTGCCAGGACAGTTTAAACTCTTAAACCCAAGCCAAGGGTCAGTAAACTTTTTCCATAAAGGGCCACATAGTATTGTAGACATTAAGTGCCACATACAATCTCTGTGGCAACTACTCAGTCCTGTTGCTGCAGTACAAAGGCAACAACCACAGACAATATGTAAATGATGGGTGTACTGTGTGCAATAAAACTTTATTTGAGGTCACTGAAATTTGAATTTTATATTATCTTCAATGTCATAAAATAATACTCTTCTTTTGATTTTCCCCCAACCATTTAAAAATATAAAATCCACTTTTAGTTCACAGGTCATACAAAAACAGGTGGCAGCCAGATTTGGCCAGCAAGCAGAAGTTTGGGACTCTATTCTGTGCTGGGCTTTTGCCCTCCCCATCCTGCCAGTTCACTTCCTTATCAGCTCCATCTCCAGACAGAGAAATTAATGTTGGAAAGGGTTAATGACTTGCCTAGGTTTACCCAGGAGTGAGTAGGTGGGGGAGTCAGGATTTGCACCCAGGTTTGTTTTGACCTTGGGGCTGCAGGGGCAGAAAAATGTGCAGGTAGGCAGGAAGCAGGACTTAACTGGGGCTTGAGCACTGCCTGACTTGGTTTGAAGCCATCACTCCACCAAGAGCTGGCAAAACCTCCCTCCTTTCCCCCCTGCTCCCTTGCTCTACCCCCAGGAACTGAGTATAGTAGCCTGGAGCCTTTCTGCTCAGATCTGCCACTGTGGTCCTATTTTCACACCCTCTTGGGACTTTAAAACAACTGAAATGCTCTGCCTTCCAAGCCTGGAGCCAGAGCCCCAGAAAAGCCCAGAGGCTCTCTTGACTTGGCCTGATCTTGCCAACCACAGCCATTAAGGGAGGACAGACCTGGTCTAAAAAGGCTCTGAGGGTGTCCGCCTAGTCTGGACTGGGCGAGTACCATGCTGCCCGGCCCGCTTCTGCTTTGAGGCAAGAGGAACGTCCCAGACCCCTTTCAACTTAGTGACAGCGTGTAGCCCCGGCAGCTATGTCCACGGGGTTCTCCTTCGG
>CAUYPK010058359.1:0-40930 GCA_963574355.1 Loris lydekkerianus | reverse complement strand
TTTTAACAATGTTGATTCTTCCCAGCCATGGGCATGGTATCTTTTTCCATTTGTTAACATTTTCAGCTATTTCTTTTCTTAGAGTTTCATAGTTCTCTTTATAGAGATCTTTCTCATCCTTTGTTAGATAAACTCCCAAATATTTCATCTTCTTTGGCACTACTGTGAACAAAATAGAGTCCTTAACTATTTTTTCATCTTGACTATTGTTGGTATATATAAAGGCTACCAATTTATGAATGTTGATTTTGTAACCTGAGACGCTGCTGTATTCCTGATCATGTCTAAGAGTTTTGTAGTAGAATCCCTGGTGTTTTCCAGATATACAATCATATCATCTGTGAAGAGCGAAAGTTTGATCTCTTTTGACCCTATATGGATACCCTTGATCACCTTTTCTTTCCTAATTGCGGTGGCTAGAACTTCCATTACAATTTAAAGAGCAGTGGAGACAATGGGCAGCCTTGTCTGGTTCCTGATCTGAGTGGAAATGATTTCAATTTAACTCCATTCAATACAATATTGGCTGTGAGTTTGCTGTAGATGGCCTCTATCAGTTTAAGAAATGTCCCTTCTATACCAATTTTCTTTTTTTTCTTTTTTTTTTATTGTTAAATCATAGCTGTGTACATTAGTGCAATCAAGGGGTACAATGTGCTGCTGTCATATACAATCTGAAATATTCTCATCAAACTGTTCAACGTAGCCTTCATGGCATTTTCTTAGTTATTGTTAAGTGTTCTGATCATGAAGGGATTCTGGATATTATCAAAAGATTTTTCTGCATCAATTGAGAGAATCATATGGTCTTTGTTTTTTAATTTGTTTATGTACTGAATTATACTTATAGATTTACGTATATTGAACCAGCCTTGAGACCCTGGGATAAAACAGAGTTGGTCATGATGTATAATTTGTTTGATCTGTTCCTGGATTCTGTTTGTTAGGATCTTGTTGAATATTTTTGCATTTATATTCATTAGTGATATTGGTCTATAATTTTCTTTTTGGTCTATAATTTTCTTTTCTTGTTGGATCTTTTCCTTGTTTGTGGATCAGGGTGATGTTTGCTTCATAGAACATGTTGGGTAGTCTTCCTTCTTTTTCTACATTTTGGAACAGGTTGAGTAATATAGGTACTCGTTCCTCTTTAAAGGTTTGATAGAATTCTGACGCGAAGCCATCTGGTCCCGGGCTTTTCTTTTTAGGGAGATTTTTGTATGGTTGATGCTATTTCAGAATTTGATATTGGCCCGTTCAACATTTCCACTTGATTCTGGCTAAATCTTGGAAGGTGCTGTGCTTCCAAATATTGGTCAATTTCCTTCAGATTTTCATATTTCTGAGAATAAAGTTTCTTGTAATATTCATTAAGGATTTTTTGAATTTCTGAGGAATCTGTTGTCATTTCGTCTTTGTCATTTCTGATTAATGAGATTAGAGATTTTACTCTTTTTTTTCCTGGTTAGGTTAGCCAAAGGTTTATCTATTTTATTGACCATTTCAAAAACCAACTTTTTGATTTATTGATCTGTTGTATAATTTTTTTGTTTTCAATTTCATTTAATTCTGTTCTAATTTTGGTTATTTCTTTTCTTCGACTGGGTTGAAGAATGTTATTCCTTTTCCATTTGCTTGAGATGTCCCATTAAGTTGTTAACATCCTCTCTTTCCATTCTCTTGAGGAAGGCTTGCAGTGCTATAAATTTCCCTCTTAGGACTGCCTTTGTGGTATCCCAGAGGTTCTGATAGTTCATGTCTTCATTGTCATTCTGTTCCAAAAATTTGGCAATTTCCTTCTTAATCTCATCTCTTACCCAGCTATCATTCAGCACAAGGTTATTTAACTTCCATGTTTTTATATGAGTATACAGATTCCTGTTGTTATTGAGTTCAACTTTTATTCCATGGTGATCTGAGAAGATGCAAGGTATAATTTCTATTCCTTTAAATTTACTGAGGTTAGACTTGTGACCTAGGGTGTGATTGATTTTGGAGTATTTTCCATGGACTGATGAGAAGTATGTGTATTCAGTTTTGTTGGGATGAAATGTTCTGTAGATGTCTGCTAAATCCAAATGTTGGATGGTTAGGTTTAAATCTAAAATTTCCTTGCTCAGCTTCTGATTGGAGGATCTATCCAACACTGCCAAAGGACTATTGAAATCTCTGACTATTATGGAGCTGGAGGAAATCAATGCCCATGTCTGTTAGACTTTCTCTTATAAATTGAGGCACATTCTGATTGGGTGCATAAATATTAATAATTAAAATCTCATCATATTGATTATTACCCTTAACAAATATGAAGTGACTATTCTTATCCTTCCTTACTTTTGTTGGTTTAAAGCCTATTGTGTTTGCAAATAGAATTGCAACACCTGTTTTTTTTTTGATTACCATTTGCCTGAAATATGGATGACCATCCTTTCACCCTGAGTCTATATTTATCTTTTAAGGTAAGATGTGACTCTTCTATGCAGCAAATATCTGGCCTGAGTTTTTGTATCCAGTCAGCTAACCTGTGCCTCTTCAGAGAACAGTTTAAGCTGTTCACATTAATGGAGAATATTGATAAGTCTGGTAAAATTTTGGGTATAGAGTTTTTCAAAAGTCCAGTGAATGTTCACATGTTTTAAAGACCTCTAACAGTGTCTAAGTTATCATGTATACCCTGGGAATGAAGTGGCATCATGGTCCCCTATTAGAGTAAGAATGTATGAGACCCAGCTTAAAAAATGGATCCCTGAATCAGGCTGGTTTTTAGAGCCTACTGACTTCACTGACCTATTAGGGTTTATTTCCCTGATCCTCAATTGTATAAATGAGGTGAACATACTTGGAAATTGACAGAACCCCAACACAGTTTTTTTGCCTACTGTTTAAGAGCTGACATAGAGAGGAAGCCCAAGTGAAACTCTCAAACCCTTCTAGCAATATCTAACAGAAAATCAAGGTCATAATCTCAGAAGTAATGGACATTAGATCATAGCAAATTATTAATTGTCAAAGTTATGAGAATGATATTGTACTTATGTTCCACAAAAAATTATCTGTTTAAGTGCCACCCTCAAAGACTAAAGAAGGCATCCATGAAAAGGTCACATAAGTCAGAAAGGAACAAATAACGCCACCAAAGGGGGGGTGTGGGGGACAAAAGGCGTAAGCAGATGTTCTTCACAAGAATAGACAACTGATCAACAGACATATTTTAAAAAGTTTCAACATCACTGATCATCATGGAAAATACATGTTAAAACCACAGTGAGATACCACCCTACCCTTGGTTGATGGTGGCTGTTATTACCCATACAGGACACTGATGGACAGGTCTTGGAGGGGCAGGATGAGCTTGTATGTTGTCATCTGCAGTTGTTTATTCACGTAGAAGGCCTTCTGTATAGATAAAGTTAAGAAACTAGATCCTCCAAAGACCACGGTCTCATCAAGGGCCCAGTGGATGAAGTACATTTAGTCATGCACTTAGTAAAGTACTGACGAGCTATAAATTTACTCTAAAGGAAGAATATTTTAAAGATATAAACACTTTAAGATATGAGGATATTGTATAACTTTGTAACCTATGTAGAAAAATCTGTTTAGCCTCTATTATGATGAGTAATAATATTACTGATACATATTTTTACTGTGAGAATACGAAAGTAACAATAGGAAACAGAAGAGCAGAACAGCTCTTTGAGGAGACATCCTCACTGACGTCCAGAATTGTTGACTTTCCTGTAAATAAAAGAGAAACTGTTGATCTCTCATCCACTTTTAGGTGGATTGGCTTGGGCGACAGGAAGAGTGACACCTTGATCCGGCAACACTGTCAGAATGGTTATTACTAATTAAGTCAAAAGACAATAGATGTTGGTGCAGATGTGGTAGAAAGAGAATGCTTATATGCTTTTGGTTGGAATATAAAATAGTACGGAGACTCTTCAAAGAACTAAAAGTAGACCTATGGTGCAATCCAGCAATCCCACTACTGGGGAATTAGTGGGAAAGGAAAAGAAGCCTTTATATCAGAAAGACACCTGTACTTTAATGTTTTATTTTTCAGCACAATACACTATTGCAAAGATATGGAATCAACCTAATTGTCCATCAACTGATGAGTAGATTAAAAGATGCAGTGTATAAGTATATGTATATGCACACACACCATGGCATACTACTCAGCTATAAAAAGGAATTAAATAATGTCTTTTGCAGTAACCTGGATGAAAATGGAGATCATGGTCCTAAGTGATGTATCTCAGCCACAAACAAACAAATACCACAAGGTCTCACTTTTAACTGGGAGGTAAACAAAGCTCATATAGTTGTGTAACAGACATTGGAAATCAAGAAGTGGGAAGAATGATGAGGGAGATGAGGGATGACAAATTACCTACTGGGTATAATATACCATATTCTGGGTTTAGTGATTCTGGGTACATTGAAAGCCCTCACTTGAGCATTATATAATCCATCCATGCAACAAAAAACACTTATAACCCCTAAATCTATTGAAATGATAAAATGATAATATTTTCCCAGAAATAAGTAGCAGAATTATCAAAAAACCAAATAAAAAATACCATTATATATATAGAGATAGATAGATAGATTTTTTTTAAAGACAAAGGAGGCCAGAGGAAGAAGTGGTGGACCCCAATGTATCTCCATTAATTCACTAATTAAGATACTACAAAATCAGATAGACAGTAGAGAATGATGCTAGACTACCACAAATTCAACCCAGTGGGCTCTAATTGCCCCCTTTTGTGACAAACTTGAGATCTTCCAGTCTTGAACATATGGCACATGGGTGGCCAATGATTTACCAAATTAATTCTTTTCCATTCCTCCCTGGAAGCCAAAACTGCTTGCCTTTGCTTAAAGTTAACAGCATATCTCTACAGAATTTTTCTGGGGCCTTTAATTCTTTTGAATGTTATCCAAATGTAATGCAAAGGGAGCTGAACCACATGAACATTCTGCAGAGCATCACGTGCCGCACATATCAACGATACCCCGTGTCTAGGGGGATGCACCTGCAGTGCCAGGTGCCTCAAAGGTTGTGGTGAGACACAGGTGGGAAGACAAGCCCTGTAAAGATCCAGAGATCTCATATTCAGCAAAGTTTCTAGGGTTCAGGGGTCAGTCAAAGGCATGCCAGAACATCCTGCCCAATCTTCAGAGCAAATAATGCTATTTCACAATTTCCACCCCTAAGAATGAGGCACAACACTTGATAGGCTTTTCTCTGTCCTAAAGGCAGGATATTCCACATTTAGGAATGCTACCCTAATCCATTTATTAAATAACATCAAATGCTGCCAGCTTAGAGTAGGGCACAGAGTAGGAAACAGCCCTGCAGCAGGTCCAGTCCCCAATAAAACTAGCCCAGTCATTCAGAAGTAGTAGGGAGGAAGAGATATCCCATGGTTTTATGACAAACGCCAATAGGAGAACCACACATAGAATCTAGGTTTCTAAAACAAGGCTGTCCAAACAAGGCTTTAGAGCTGTACCCCTTCCAAAGACACCCCCTGGCAGATTACTGTGCTCTGGTAGAGGAATAGTGAGCCAGGGGTCAGCAGGTGTCACAAGCTGGGTTCTGTCAAAGCACTAAGTCATATACATATGCTCTTTCCCCAGGAAATGAAACCAACCAGGATCCTGGAGGAGCTGTCCTAAAAATGTATAATATAAAATAAGGAACCCTGAGCAGCAGCAGGGAGGACTGTATTTAATGCAATGACATTCCACCCAGATAAACTGATTTCAAGACTGAGCCACTCACCTCACTCCTCCAACTGAGGGGAATGTTGGAGGCTGATGGTTCTCAAAGAAGCCACTCTTTCATCTTCAGTAATTACCCTAAGCATAAAAGAGTTACCTCAGCCAAGAAGAGCTCTCACCCAGTGATGGGCCAAGGTGGGGCAGCTCTGAAGTGTTACAGCAGACCTCTGTGCGATCTGAAGCTGAGGATTCAGAGGCTGAGGCCTCTGTTGTGGCTGCGCTGAAGTTCAACTACACCTCTACCCAGTTTTAGCACCTTCGCTCCCTCAGATCACCATCCTGAGATCTCTCATCAAACTTCCAGCATACAACTCTAAGTCTCAGAGTCTGTTTCTTGGAAATCCTGAGCTAAAATAGTGGTTTGGAACTGATCATGTGATCGTACAGCTGCCCTTTCATGAAAGAGGACCATGAAAAAGGAACCATTTCCATAGAAAGGGAAAAATCTCCTTCCAACATTAGCACTTGCCTGGTAGATATCAAAATAGAACACTGTACTTTACAATTGCTTTTAGCCCACTGAAACGGATAAAGAATTTGGAACTATTACACCTGTAAACTAGACCTTCTCCAGAGTAACTAAAGAGACTTTCCTGACTCAGGTGTGCTTTGAGACTTACCTCACTTGTTTAATCAATTTTGTGTATGAACATTGAATTAATTCTGTCTCACAGAGAATAAAAGCTACAATTATTAATCAGGAGGACCTTGATTTTTCACTTCTCAGCTAATACTCAGAGTGCATTTCTCTGTCTAGATTGTAAGGCTTTTTTTCTGACATCAATATTCCAAATGTCTGAACTCCTATGTTTTTATACCCAGGGCAAAGAGTGTGAAATATGTTTTTTCCTTATAACCTGACTAAACAGAACCAATTTGGAAAGGAGGAAAGCACAGGGAATCACACATGTTCAGATCTGAACAGGCTGTGCTTTAAGTTGATGAGTGATTATCCCCCAAAGTCTCAGGGTAGCATTTTCCATTATCTTTACACCTTGTAATCCCTTTCACTATCCATATAACAACCAAACTGAATGCTCATAGTGTATTTTTAATCATTTTGATATTTTTCTTTATAAATACTATTAAGCGCATATTTTTTGATGTGTATATTTTATCCATTGCACTATAAGTTCATTTTCAATGAGTTTTTAACTACATTCATTACAAATAAAGACTTTTTCAATTTAATAAATGTTTCATGCTGTTTAATTTACTTAAACCAACATATATAAAAACACACATGATTTTTTAATAAATAATTCATAATGATATGGCATGTTTTGCTAGAGAACTAAAAGATGTCAAAAATGTAAACCAAAGTTGAACTATGGTATTACAGGTTGAACTTCCCTAATTTGAAAATCAAATATGCTCCAAAATTAAAAACTTTCTGAGTGTCAGAATGATGCCATGAATGGAAAATTCCATATTTGACCTCATGTGATGAGTCAGAGTTAAACATTTTTCATCTGCAAAAGTATTTGAAATATTGTATAAAATTACCTTGAGGCTATATGTATAAGGTATATGTAAAACATAAATGAATTTCATGTTTAGACTTGGGTAGCATCCCCAAGATATCTTATAATGTATATGTATATATTCCAAAATCTAAAAAATATCCAAACTCTGAAACACTTCCAGTCCCAAGGATTTTCGATAAAAAAGACTCAAACTGCACTGCATTAAAAACTACTTTCAAAATTTGAGGCTTAAAATTTTTGTATTTCGAGTTTGAAAAAGTTGGCTAGTTTGTTTTTATCTTTTGCATATGTTTCTAAATGAATAAGAGATAAGCTTTCAAGTTGTGGTTTACAAACATATTTCCACAATCACCATATTGTTAGATTTAGAAGCTTGGTTCCTTTGAAAATGAAGGGTCAATTAGTCACAATCATTATTATACTTTTTCTTATCATATTGATTTTTAAAAGTACTATGAACAACTTGGGATTTGATAAATTTTGTTTGAAGAAATACAATGTGAAGACTTAGTGAAGATCAGTCAGTGACAGGTTTGCAGACTCAGAGTCTCCAGTCTTTGCCTCTAACCATTGACTGAACACAGGTTAGCATTAAACAGTATGTGGTAGATAGATCCCATAGGCTTCTCACTTTTCATCTTCCTCTATACAATGTCCTATTGCAAAGAGTGGGCTTTTGTGGATTACCTCAAAGAATCCCTTGTGTTCTAGTTTCTACTGGTTTGGCCACTAGAGTCTAAAATTTAGTGAAACTGGAGTATTTATTTCCGGCTGGTAGGTTGCCTCAGCATGGCTATCTTGGTCTTGTAACTAAAGGTTACAGCTCCTACCAAGGGGAGCTCTGTCTCTTCCAACCTGGCTTGGCCAGGCTTTCACCGATTTTGAGTCTCCTGTTCTTTACAATCCCTATTATTCCCTACCCTGTGCTCACACATTTTAAATATTGTCTTTATTAAGCTCCCATCAGAGTACATAATTTTTGAGTGTGAATGTTTTATTTCTTTTCTGCCTGGACTCTGACTCTGACATAATATAGGACTGTGAATGATAAAAACGTAAAACTGTCAAATGGTCATAAACTTGGCAGCTGGAGATATTCTGCTGGTGTTAAAGGAACTGAGAGACTGACTCATGAGTGCCTCATCTGATGTTTGTTAAATGCCACACACACTCAGCCAGCTCATGAGAAAATCAGTCCAAATATTTATCTTATTGTTGATTTTAAAAGTAGAAATTGAAACCACAAACACTCCTTAACCATAAACACTCTAAAAATTCCAGTTTGCAAATCACCAGTAGGGGGGAAGGGAGTTTTGTTAAGGAACATGATTATTTTTCACCCCATCTGAATGAGTAAATTCTGGAATAATTTGTGTGGGGAAGGTATTGGGGGTGGGGAGAAGGATCAGATAAAGTCTATGAATATATAAGACTGTACAACCCTGCTGATGAAAATTACGTATAGCTTCAAAGTTTGGAGTGAATTTTCAATCACTTAACCTGTAAATAGGAATAGGGCTATTAGCTTTCTTTTAGTACAGTGTTGAAGCTGACCATGTCAATAAGAGACCAGAAGAGGGAATGCAATGTGTCACGAGGGAACACTTATTCCAAAAGATATGATGTTTATTGATTTTCATTTCATAAAATTCTTCCAACTCCACTTAGGTTCCTGTGAAGATATTTTTCCAAAGTGAAGAAATTGTTCATCCAAATTCTTCCTACTCTTCACATCTCTGACCTCAAATTGGCTGCACCTGCCAATTTTATCTCATCTCCCTTACACGCGCACACACACACACACACACACAAGGGAAAGTCACAGATAGTCTACAATCCACAAAGTACGATAAAACCCACACATCCCAAAGCAACACCACAAATAGGCTGAATGAAGAAAGGTTGTTTGAGAGTAGGGTCTGACCTTCATTGTCCCCAGCTGTGGGTGCTCTTAAAGTGGCTGCTAAGAATCTTCTCACTTCCCTTTCCTCCTTGTCTACTTATTTTTACCTCATCCCCCTTTCAACCTGTTTTTTCCATTCTCTGTACAGTAAAAATGGAACCAATTGAGAGCCACTGATTGAACAGAAGGAAATAATACAATAATAATGGGGGACCATGCCCTTAAGGCTAAAGTGTGTATCCTTCCAGAGAAGAACCTGGTAACCAATGGCTCCAGCATGATATTTTCTTTCCAAGTACTGGGAAAAATAGCACAATTAATGAAAATTTTTCCAAGTCTCTTTTTCCCTCCACTACTCCATCTCAAGGCAGCCCATATTTCCTTGCATCATTTTATTATCAGAAATGCTGTAATGGTCAACTCACACCAGCAATTGACACAAAGGAAACATATGAATAAATAAATTGATAATTAATTGATGAGGAATATATTCTCCCAAATTATCCTTCTCTCCACCAAATCACAACTTCCCCTTTACTAATACCTATCAGCTTACTATTAATGTCATTAAAAAAAAAAATTATAGTGTTATTTACTGTGGAAGGCAGGCAGTAACATGCATTCTTGCACATTTACTCTGTGCACAATAAAACAACCCTGAGACCAGGGCTGCACTGTTTGAGCTGCATGTTTACTCTTGCTGTACCCAATAAAAAAAAAACCCTGAGAAGCAGGACCAGAGCTGCACTGTCTTGAGCTACACATTCACTTTGTTGCTTTACCCAATTAAAAAAACCCTGAGACCAGGGCTGCACTGTCTTGAGCTTCCAACAGGCAAGAAAGACAGTGTATGCCTTCTCAGGCTCTCGGGTCTTTATGTACTAAGTTTGTGAGAAAGTCTCGTGTTTTCTCCAGCATCATCTCCCCTGTCGGCCATCATCCCAGGTTGGGGGCCCCAGGGAGTCCTGACCAATTTAACCTTCACAAGAGAGCCTGGCATCTCTAAGTAGATCTTTGCACATTAGAAAAAGCTATGACCCAAATATCACAGATCAGTATCACATGGAATCTGTGGAATTGGAATCCATAACACACCCACTGTTTGCCTTGCCTCACTTTTCCATGAGTCATTGAATCATGGGGTGTCTGTAACCATTCACAGTGACAGAGGAGGCAGATATCAATGATCTCAAAGAGGGCATCTCTTCCCAGAAACTGGATGATGTCCCAAGACAACAACACATTTCTAGCTGCTAACTGTGGTCTTCGAAACAGTTGTGCTCAACCATAGCTATGTTATCAGCAAAAGCAGTTTGCTCAACAAGCCATTGATTAGCTGCTACAATCAAATCAGTGTGATAGGCCAATAGTCCTCATGAAGGAAAATTTAACAAAATCATAAAAGTTATGTTTTCAAAAATCAACCATCAATGAAATTCACTGTGAAAATGCACCCATCTCTCTTAAAATGTGATAAATCCTTTCATTAAGACCACTGACTTTTGCAGTGAGTTCTAGAACAACTAAAATACCTCCTGAACCAAGGGATCTGGGGAAGTCAGATCTCTCAGAAAGAGACTGACATGCTGAACCCAGGATTTGGGGACAGGACTCATGGACCTCAGGGGCTTTAGAAGGACTGAAGTGCCTCCCAGGGTGGCCAGAGGCGTCTGGGCTCTTACCTTACCACACTGCTTACATTTTCCCTCCTGCCGGCGCCTGTGCACCCAGTGATGACGCACAAAATTCTGTGGGAAAACAAAATTTAAAAAACGTGTTTTCATTTGTAATTCCCAAAATTCATTTGTAACATTTGAAGACCATAGACTTATATAAACCACAATTTAAACCCATATAAGCACAAAACCAAAAACGTACAGGTATCACTTGTTTAATAATAAAACATGAATCCACTTGGACAAATGAAGTTAATTCTCTATTCCCAGGAATCTTTTACACTTGTAGATCCCTCACATCATGCCCTTCCCTCCATGTCTTCCTAGCAGCAAGTGGCCATGCCCGTTTGCCATTACTCTGCTTTCTAACTCATCAAACACAGTGCAGATTTGTGAACATGCCAGAGGACCTTGGGCCGGGAGGTAACTGAGGCAGATACAAGAAATGTCCAAAAGAAGGGAAAAAGAGAAGGAGAGAAGCTTAAACAATAATATCCAATTTAATTTAACAAATAAGTATTTAGTGTTTTGTCTGTGGCAGGCAAGCACTGCATTAAATCTTCTAGCTGGAGAACTTAAAGAAATCAAATTCTCAGATAAAAATAGATCTCCCAATACAGGACACAGATGTGGGAATTTTTCACCAGATAAAGTGAAGGAAGGGAAAAGCTACATAAAAGAGATGTCGGAGTCAAGGGACGAGGGCTCATCAGTGATGCTTTTGCAGTGATACCCTGTTCCAAGCTGTCCTTGGTCACCTTGAACTAGATCAGCTTTTGAGATCTATTCTTGTCTAGAACGTAGGAAACACAGAAAGTCCTTTTCCTCCCAAGCAGACGCGCACTCCTGAGGCAGACAGCCCAGTAGTGCCATTCACCACTAGTGCTCAGGATACCTCATGAAGACGCTGTCCTCAGGACTAACAACGCAGGCTAACCCAGACCACTTACAAACAACTCCTCCCTCGTAGACTAGTACACTCAAAGTACTTCCTCACTTTTTTTCTCTTGCTCTCTTCTAAGAAAACACACTTTATCTGATAACTTTTAATGACATGTCCATAGCAGGATCTGGGCATAATCTGTATTTTCCCTTTGAAAGGCCATTTCATTGTGTATTCAGTCATTCAACAATTATTTACAAAGTGCCTACAACATGCCAGGAGGCACTATTCTCGGTACAGGCATAGAAAATAGATCAGTGTTGAGGAGGAAAAGAAAATGTGACATGGAGGCATGAAATCCAAAGTGACAAGAATACCACTAATAAGCATTAGCATTATCACTACCAAAATGCCACCTCTATTTCTCTTGATAATGTCAAGTCAATTTAAACTAAATTTAAACAAAGACCCTGTAGGACTAATGGTCGTTTAACTATAATAAGATATAAAGAAGCATAATGATCCTGCAAATTAGTCTAATTTTTGTCTTGCTTTCCCCACTACCATGGTTTAATAAAACAAAGACACAATCTTATATTGTGCTCAAACAGATGCTAATAATAACACCTAACACTTATTTAGTACTATCTGTGTGCCAGGCAGTTTAAAAAAATATTTTACAAGTAATCATTCTTTTAATCTTCATGAGAATTTTCATGAGTAGAGACACTGTTTAGTTGGAATGTATCAGTGAAGTCCCATGAGGTATTAAAATACTGAAATATTTCTATGTAGGTGAGTAGATTGCAGTTTAGTGCCCCTGCCATCTCCCTGGCCCCTCCTCTGCTGCCACAGAACCACCCAACCCTAACCCTAACCCTAGCCCAACACACCCACTCAACACTAGAGACTATTTCCACCTCCTAATTATTAAGCAATTGGAATGCTAATTTCTGATGTGATAGGTCTCCAGAATCTTGTTCCAACAAGCTTTTTATTTTTATTAAACAAATCATGTTACCTGGGCAGCGCTATTGGCTCTCCCAAAGAACTGCAGAGGATGAGGCTGAGCCCACCTAGAGGTGCTTATCTGTGTAATCTTAAAATTCAATATGAAATGAAATGAATAGAAAAAAAAATCAATGTGGACAGTGGTAGTTCCTGTGGTTGGCTGTGGCTTTCAAGACAATGACAACGGTTGTGGAGCCCTGCCCAGTTATCAGTGTCCCTCCCAGCATTCAGTGTAAAAACTCTACTGAAGAGGAAGATACGAGACCTTCCACCTCTCCATGTGGCAGCTGAGGCTACTGCTGATGCCTCCAGCCCCCACCTGCTCAAGTGACAGAGAAAAACCTTAGCCCACCGCCTGCCTAAGGATGAAGGTCAGGGAGGACTGGAGACACCAGCCAACTGCAGGAGAATCCCATTCACACTACCACAGGGCACATTATCAGGGGGTGGATGTGAATGATCATACTCATCCTCATTTTACAGATGAGAACACTAAAGCAAAGAGATCTTACTCGAAACGTAAAGGTCAAAGTGAATGTTCAAACCCCGACTGGCTGGCAGCAGAGTATGGGCTCCTACTATTGTGATGCTGTGCCTCTCCCCTGCTCTGTAAAATTAGGCTCAAGTTACTTCAATATGACACATCAATAAATGATTTCAGTGATAGTCAGTAGCAGCAATATTGAATATATCAAAACGTCACACAGTATTATAAAAAGGAGAGAGAAAAATTAATAGAATTGCAGTTAGTTTAGCAGAAGCTGAGGGGAAATGAACAATATTGTTGATGTTAAGGGAAATTTTGTACTTCTTGAGATTATAAGTCACCTAATGACTACCAATTTAAGGAGAAAATTGCTGGAAGAATTTGATGCAATGACCTATGTGAAAACATGGCTGACTCATGGGATCATTTAGCAAGTGACAGCTCTATTCAAAAGATGAAATCAACAATTTGCAAAATCAACAATTATTTAGAAATTATAAGGCTGACTCAATCATTCACACTTCAGCTTACAGTAGTCTTTCCTTATTCTCAGGGGATATGTTCCAAGCCCTCCAGGGAATAACTTAAACCAAAGTACGGGCAGTCCATAAGTTATAAACTAGGTGGGTTCTGTAGGTTTGTTCTAAAGCTGAATGTGTACATAAGTGGGAACAGGTGCGTTTCCCTATTACCTGTAATAGTCTCTGTTTGTAAGTGCGAGTCGTATGTAAGTCAAATGTTTATAACTTGGGGACTGCCTGTAATACTGAGCTTTACACATAGTATGTTCTTTAAAATCTGTAATTGAGAGAATTACTAAGTCACTAAGGGACAGTGGCATATGAGGCATGAATGTGCTGAATAAAGGGGTAGTTCACATCCCGGGGGGACCAACAGGCCAGCATAAGATTTCATTAGTCTACTTATAAGAGCATGCAATTTAAAACTTATCAACTGTTTATTTATGGAAATTTCCATTTAATATTTTTGAAGTGTGGTTGACCTCAGATAACTAAAACCACAGGAAGTGCACCCACTGTATACTGTTTGGTAAGCAGATTTATAATACCATGTAGTTTAGTTCATTTGGGGAATAGAAAACAATATTTTAGAATTTGCATTAAATATTATTATGTATGACTATACAAGTTATAAAATATTTTTGATATTGTCTTTTCTAAAAAATAAGTAGGAAGCTACAGCACTGATAAAGTAACTTACACAAAATCACCATTACAAAGGCAACTGAGTGGCTGTCTCCAACCTGCATACAGCCTCATGATTGGAGATGTCCAGGGTCCTTCTACTCAGAGTTCTGCTTAGGCCTAATATAAATTTATTCTACTTCTGCTTAAACAGAGTTTGAACAAAGCCAACATCCACTAAATTGTGTTTTGAATGGAATGCAATTCTCCACCTAATTTCTTAGACAATCCAGGTAGGTACCATCTGACGGTCATCATTTATTGCCATCATAAATAAGAAAAAAAATATTAAAGAATCATTACTGTTTTTTAATTCTTATTTCCTGAACACTATAATTTTTCACATTGTTTTCTTTTGACCATTATTTACACCTCCTAGATTGTTGGGCTGACATTAGACTCAGGAACCTTCCACCATAAATGTGAGTGTTCTTAACACAGCAAAGCAAGGCCTCTAACACCATAAAATTCTTTTATCGCTTATTGATAATTTCTGGGTTATTCATATATAGTGTCAAGTACTGGATAGCAAAAAGGCTACTATTTACAGGTGTTAAAATATTGGCAAAGCATTATTTCAGGACCTATATTCAGTATTATTAACATAAGCGTGTAATACAATTGCTCAGTTATTTTTCAAACAGGCAATTCAATTCAAACTATTATTCATAGAGAACTTGAAATCATAATCTAACTATTTAGCTCTTCTGATCTTATGACTAAGGAAATGAAGGTCCAAGAGGACTCAACTTAGATGAGCCCAACAAACATTCATTGAGAAATTGCCATCTGTCGGGCACTGTCCAATGGCAAGCACAGGGACCGGCAGTTCTTGCTCTCTGGAGGTTCTTACTACCTTGTGGAGAAGAAGCAGATGTGTAATTTGAACCCAGATCAAACTAATTCTAAAGCAAATATTCTTCTGTTAACTTTAAGTAAACTACCTAAATTAGAAGTAGTAAGAATTCTTCACTCTTAGTTAAGAATCTCAAATAGAACATAGCCAGTCTAAGTTTCACCTACAAAATGTCCCATTTATTCAGTCATTAAAGAAGATGGAGATGTTACATTTTTTTTTTTTTTGAGACAGAGTCTCATTATATCGCCCTCAGTAGAGTGCTGTGGTGTCACAGCTCACAGCAACCTCAAACTCTTGGCCTTAAGCGATTCTCTTGCCTCAGCCTCCCAGTAGCTGGGACTATAGGTGCCCACCACAACTCTGGCTAATTTTGTTATTATTGTCATTGTTGTTTAGCAGGCCCTGGCCAGGTTCCAACCCACCAGCCCCGGAGCACATGGCCAGCACCCTAACCACTGATTTATGGGCACTGAGCACTTTCATCTTTTGTGTTTATCTGGATAGAATTGAAGAACATTCTCCTTAGTAAAGTATCTCAAGAATGGAAAAACCAGTATCTCATGTGTTCAATACTAATTTGAAACTAGTTTGAAACTAGTAGATGAACAACTAGAGGCCCACATGAGGGAAAAACATAATTCAGTTCAAGTGGGGGGAGGAGAAAGGGTGAGAAGGGGCTCTGTGAGCCCCACCTAATAGGTACAATACAGGGTACACGGCACACCTCCTGGGTGAAGGGCTCAGATACAACTCGGACCTTTCCTCATAAATACAAACAATGTAAGCAATAGTATGTAGACTTATATTAATCTGAAATTTTTAAAAATGTCCTTTTAGACCAAGAGTTCATAAATATTTGGGAGGAAATACATAAATGAACATTCACTGATCACAAATTCTTATGTTTTGTCACAAAGGATTTAGGACAAATTCCAGAAGTGACCTCCCAAAGCTTACACTAAATGAGGAAGACTGTAGCAAACAGTAACCACATGCATAACCATGACACGCACAATGCTCCGAAGAGGTGGTACAGGTGCTTTGAAAAAGAATAACGTGCCACCTATGTAAAGGGGGTCATCAGGGAAGCCCTCTGCGAAGGACTGATGTTTACGTCTCTGCAAAATTCATATGTTGAAGCTATATCCCCCAATGTGATGGTGTGAGGAGGTGGGGACTTTGGGAGGTATAACGGTTAGGTCCTAGAGGTCTCTTGCCCTCTTTCCTCCCTGTGAGGATACGGTGGGAAGGTGGCAGCCTGAAGGAAGCCTTCACTACTTGCTGGCACCTGATCTTGGACTTCCAGCCTCCAGCACAGTGAGAAATAAATGTCTGCTGCTTCTAAGCCACCCAGTCTGTGGTGCTTAGTGTGACAGCCTAAACTGACCAAGGCAACCTCTGAGAGAATGGTATGTGAGTGGAGACCTACCTGGGAGAAATAGTCATGCAAACAGATTTTTTTTTTTTATTGTTAAATCATAGCTGTGTACATTAGTGCAATCGCCTGTATCCATTCTAAGGTGCAAACAGCTTTTCAACACAGCAGTGAAATATGCAAACATCCAAGCTGGGGACCTTCTTGGCGTGTGCCTCCAGACCTGAAAGAAAGTCCACGTGGCAGCCTATAGGGCTGGTGAGGCAGTCAGAGGCAGGTAACACAGGCCCTTCCAGGCAAGGACAAAGGGCTTGGTTTTGCTCTAAGAGCTGTGGAAACCTTTGGAGAATTTTAAGCTAGAAAATGATGTCCTCTAATTTTCCTTTAAAAAGACCACTCCCTTAAATCAGGAGGGGATGGAAGAGGAAACTGAGGAATTACAGAGGCCCTACTGCAGCAGTCAAAGGGGGGGGGGGGAGAGCACAGCACCTCAGTCCAAGGTGCTGGGACAAATAGGTAGATTGGAAATGTGCTTTATGAATAAAGTTCATAGGCTGGCAAATGAATTAGACGTGAGGAGAACATGATATAAGTAATAAGAGTGATCTCTCTCCTGGTTTTCTTAACTGAGGAGCCAGATCAACAGTCATCTCATTTCCTGAGGGGGAAAAGAATTAGGATGAGAAGCCGTTTTTATGGTGATAGAAATAGTTCGGTTTTTGATGCATTACATTTGAAATGTCTGTAACTTCTTCAATGGACATGTCAAATGGGATTTCAAAAAGTATAGACTAGAAACATAAATCTGGGAGATGTCAGCCTGCAGGTGGTATTCAAAGCCAGGAGACTGGATGAGCTCTTCTAACAGGAGTGGACAAAAAGAAGAGAAATAAACAAGGACTAAGCTCAGAGGGACATCACAGGTTGGGGGAGCAGCCAGCCAAAGACAGTAGAAAGGGCTATCCAATGAAGAAAGGAAAATCAGGAAAAGAGTTGAAAGAAGAGAACATCTTGTGAAGAAAGGAATATGTAATATTTTGAATATTTTTGAGAGTAATAAAAAAAAAGGACAAAAAAATAAATCCCTTATAGATATACCCAGGAGCAAGATCACAGGCAACATTGATAAAAGCAATTCCAGTAAGTAGATAGAGTAGGAATCAGATAAGAAGAGGCCAGAAAGACTAGAACATGACCTATGAGACTGTCCCCAATGACACAGGTGGCTCACTTTCTCTAACTTTCTCAGCACTGTGCTTGGTGTCTCCGCTAAATAAAAGTCAGATGAACCAATATATCTAAGTGCCGCCTCCACCTATTACACCTTTGCTTACCACTAAAATAGAATCCGAATTTCTTATTCGCCTGTATGTCTTCATGAGCAGATTGTAAGGTCAGGGACTGGTTATTGGATGGAGTTCTATCTTAGGTCTGATTGATTGATTTACTTAAATACAAACACTGAGGCTTAGAGAGATTAGATGCGGTGCCTAAGATCACACAGCATCATGGCTGGTTTTGAAAGCAGACAGTCTGACTTCAGTGTTCAGACAAATACCAGGTGATTATGCTGCCCCCTGCACAGCCGACACCCACAAGAAATTCTATCACCACCCGTCCACCCACTCTCTAGTTCATTCAGTAGGACTTTGTCTCTTCAATACATTGCAGGAGAAAAATAAACTGCAGTGAGCACATGTTGAAGATACTTGGAGATTTTATTGATTATATTTATTGGTGTATTAACAACAACATGGAATGGAGAGAGATAAAATGTATTTTCTAATGTCTGGTGAATATCTATGCATCTAATGAATCAATGAGAAATCAAAGGTTGAATTTGAAACAGCTCAGGAATACTCACTTCTCTTGGTGATCTTGAGCCTCCTTCTCTAAAGGTAGGTTTACATCTGAAATTAATCTGTCATTTAAAAAGAAAAGTATATTAGGTATAAGTATTAGGCAAGATTGAGTTACCTGAAAGAAAATGAAGGATGATAGGTATTGAGACTACCAAATAAAACTACCAAAGAATAAGGAATAATTAATAGTAGTCTTGCCCCTTTGAAATCCTCACATTAGATAATCTACAGAAATCTCAAGTGATTTGTGTTTCCAACCCATGGCCTTCATTCTCTCTGATGAAATCAAAGTATCTTTAAAACACGGTATTTGTACACCACAAATTTGAAGAAAAAAAAAAAAATGAGATAAGCAAGAGGCAGAGGAAAGATCTGTGGCAAATGAAAGTGTCCAGTTGGGTTTCAGATTTTTAAAGAAGAAAATATAAACCCGACAAATTTTTAATGTTATGATGATTACCCAAACACACACACAAAAATTATTCTTTATAAAAAGACTCAGTAGCACTGCCTTTCTTTTAGTTGGGGAGTTCTCCTAGTTGGGTGCATTTACGTCTTCCTTAACTACTTGATAAAATGAACGGATCACAGGAATGAAAGAGGATGTAAATATATGGTGATGGGACAGGAAAGAAAATATTAAGATCAAATATTAGCAGTCATTGTCACAAGATACCAGTTGGCAGAAATTGGTACTGTGTCAGTGAAACTGAATGAATGTCACTAAATCATTTCAATGCCTTTGCACACGGTAGCTCAGGAGATACTGGCACCTGTCTTGGGAAGAAGTAAATTCACATAGGTCAGACATATATGAACGACACGTCCAGAGAGCTTATTGAAATTTTTTTCTAGAGAAGTATCTTGTGGAAGAGCCTATGTGTAAAAAAAAAAAAAAAAAAAAAAAGTTTGAATAAAGATATGTAGGAAGAGAATTAGTATAGACCAGGCTTTGCCCTCTGTGTATATCCAACATCAAATTATAGCAAATTATGCTCCAGCAATAAAGAGGGTGAATGACTCTCAGACATTATATTTCCATTAATAATCTGGTAATAATGTCAACTTTGAGCTTTTTAAAGGGCATTGTTTTCAAAAGGTTGGAAACAGGAATTTGCACCTGATCTTTACAAACTAAACACTTGTAATGCCATAAAAGTGCAGCAGGTGGCACTCTCTTACCTTTTCTAGCTGCTCAATGCAGGCAGTGTGGACCACGATTTTACAGACGGCACACTTCCTCCTGAGAGCGGATTTCTACAACATTCGATTCAAAATACAAGAAAGAAATGTTAATAGCCTGTTCTGAAGATCACCCTGGTATAAAAAAGGGTATACATAAATAAAGCAAATACTGTAATTATTTCTATTGCTAAGCAAATTTAAAACTTCATCTTTAACATTAAATTATATGACAAACCTCATCAATAGTCTTTTCACTTACCAAGAAACTCCAAATCCCCATGACCTAACGTTGTCTCTTCAAAGTATAATAATAATAACTGCTATAAATATTGAGCACATAAAAAGAACTGAGCTCTTCATTCTATTATTTCTAAGTGTCATGATGTAACAATGTAGACTTTATTATCCTCTATCTTTAAATATATTTTTACATTTTTATGCAAGTGGTTAAGGGACAGAGAGCCAACAATCCAAACTCAGGTCTAAGTTCAAAACAAGCATTCTTTCCCTCCTGCTGAAGATTCTACTTTTCAAAGGGGCCAGTTACTTCAGGATCCTATCCCAGGGATAAATCTACACTAAGCTACTTGGGTCTCTGCCCAAATCCTCAGAAAATGAAGATAAATCGGGTTTGTACAATGAGGGTACAATAATAATATTGGCAAACGGCAAGAGCAGCTAATAGGAATATGGTACTTACTCTTACAAGCACTACAAAGGCAATCATTCACTTAACCTTTACAACAATATGAAACAGGCATTGTTGTCATCCCCATTTCACAGATGAGAAAACTGAGGCGCAGTAAGTAACCTACCCAAGGTCATCTAATTAGGGCACAGCAGGGCCGGGCAGTCTGGCTCCAGAGCTCATGATTATAGGCATTACACAATTTGGCCTCTCTGTCAGTACTAGTTTAAATTGGTAATAAAAATAGTTTAACGTTTATCTTTTCTCTAACAATAAAAAATATGCTGCAGGGAGAGGGATGAATGGGTGGAATCCAGATTCCATTACTGCTGGTATCATGTAGGATCTAAACTAGGACTGCTCAGAGCTCTCTGCGGAGGACAGACTAGAAGGATCTGTGCGAATAATTTTCTCTTTAAGCACAAAAAAGCAACTTATTATAACAAAGCCAACCTGCCCAATAATCTATCAAAGCATCCAAACTGACAGAGCCTGAGCCCCTGTTCTTAAGGAAGATGCTCGTAGAGAGTGCTGGCATCCTTCCCCTGCGGAGGGATCATTTCGGAGCCAGTTGTGGCAGGTAGGCAGTAAGAAATAGGGTATTGCTATTGCCAGAGGAGACTGGAAGAGCTGTGAACAACCACCTTGGAAGGGGCAGAATCCGGAAAGAAACCACAGTCTCCTGTGTCTGTGATGACTTCACTCCTTCAACAGGGCCTATTTACCCAGCATTATGAGCCACCTACAAAGCACCTAAACACTGCACTACTACAGCAAGGAAACCTGTGGAAAATGTCCACTGACTGGGGCTTATTTACTCTGCCTGCAGATGCCTTAATTACTCTTGGATTTCCTCTTCCTGAAGACAGAACATGGCCTAGCACATTAAGTAAGGTTGACAGCTCATTTTGCATATCACAAAGGACAAGGGAGACCAAAGCGTCTAGCTCAACTACTGCAAAGGGCCTTGCTCTCCTATTATACTAAAAACAAAAGAAGAGAAAGAGGAGAAGGAAGAGGGGGGGAAACAACAAGAACAAGAAGGACGTGTGAAGTAGTAACAGCAACAGCAGCAGCAGCAGCAACCGGAACAACAATCATAAAATTTATCTTGCAAGTTTTCATAGGATGCCCATAAGCAAATGACTGTCGCCCTCTTGTTTCCTATGGATATCCTGGTGCAGATCACTGCTTTAGTGCAACCTGTAGACAGCGCATGAGTCACGTTGCTAATTAAAGGGACAGTGATGCTGAGGAAGCTAGAGTTGATTCCAGTCTACTCATTAGCCACAAAACCCCAGTAGAGGACGCTGCAGACACTCAAAGTAACACCACCAAAGTTATGCAGCTGCTTCGGGGCTGTGATTGAAGGATGCCTGAAAGCCTCTTCCTACCAATAACCTCCTGTCTTGGCCTGACTTTGTGCCTAGCATCATGCTATGTGTTAACTCCTACAAAGTCCCTGAGGTGATGGGAAGGAGGCCGCCAAGTAGGCTCAGAAACCTTTGTGCACCCACGGAAACCCAAATACCCTTTCCCTTCTTTGTTACGCATATCAGGATTCTGAGTCAGAATTGCTTTTGAACAAGGATCTGGGCTAGAAGAGTTTGAGAAGCACTGTGCTAAGCTATGTGAACACTAAGCTTTCTGGAACAACATATGAAATGCACTGACACTGTTCATATGTAATAATTAAAGTGCAATATTCTGCACATGTTAATATATGAAGTAAAATGCTTTAAGTTATAAAAATCATTTTAATTAAACAGTATTTATCTTAAAAGACTCTCTTAAAAGTATTATATACTGCTGTGCCTTTTGAGGCAAAATATATAGACCATAACCTGAATTTTCTTCATAAACACTGCAACACGGTGTTTATGAAGAAACATAAAGAGTGCACTGTACTGAAAAGAACAGTCATTTTTCTGTTTCCTATCTTCCTATCTGAACAGAGCTCCTTCTAAAGTCATTGTTCCTATATTTGTTGCTCTCTGTTTCCTAAATGACAGCTTCCAATAGCTTTTAACCCAGATAATCAGATAATTATGATTTATAATCATATGTAAAATCAAATGAATAAATTCTGAGTGAAGACCCAAGGGCTTCTTCCATAGTAGTAAAGTACATAAATCTTAACCTCTTAATTGATAAAACATGTTGCAGAGAATCAGCAGTCTTAACTGCGGACTTCCTGGTTGATGACTATGTTTCAAGTTATTAGGAGTACCCGGATAATAAGTTTCTGAGCAGGTATTGCTCAAAACACATAGAATTTTGTGCTTGGCTTGGTTACTTTTTTTTATTTTAGAGATATGAGCAAAATACAAAAGTAAAAAAATGCAGGAATCTGGATATTCCAAATACTATAAATATTCTTTTTTCCAAATATTAATAACTCTTACAAAAGCCTCTGTCTCCTTCACTATAAAAGGTGATGAATTAAGTTGAGAAGTCATTTAAAATCATTCAGGTTAGCTGTTATTCTTTTATTGGAACATAGTTGTTAAGAACCTAGCACAAAAACATGATTTCATAAATATTACCTAGAACACCAAGCACGTCTAAAAATTAAAATTATAAAAAATTAATAATTTGTTCTCATTGACAAAGGCCAGTTGAGGTTACCACTTTAAATATCAAGCACCCTAACTAAAGGTTTCCTGATTTTGTCCATGTTCATACTCAAAAGAAAGCCATTAGTTTATAAAGGGGGAAATGTCTGAAATTAAGACCATATAGGATATAATATAGAACATATTCCATCACACCTCACTCTGATCTAATACACCAGCATCAACATAGGCTGAAATAGTAACACAATGATAATCTATGCTTTAGGGTGGTGGGCATAATCCCATGAGCAGTCAGATAGTGGTTATAAGAGAAAACACACCCAAGTTCTGACAGAGCCCTTTATGGTCCCCACACTGCAGGCTCTGCTGCCATTCAGTGGAGTGACAGCTGCTCACCAAAGTCCAGCTTCTATTAAGCAGGGGAGTAAAAAGGTCACAGCTTTAGACCCCTGGAGCAGGGTATGGGGCAGGGGTGACGCCCAGGAGGACCACACATAAACAGAGATAGAAAGTCTACATTTATCGCTGACAAAGAGTTTTATGTCTAATTCTGTCCCACTCAGCCACATCTCTGGCTACAAGACCCAAGAAAGCTGTTTCTTCTTCTTTTGATCAAGAGATGTGATTTCTTCTAAATATTGGTGAATAAATATCTGGTGGTAGTTGACAGGGTTTGGTGGAAGGAAGGGAAGGGAAGGGAAGGGAAGGGAAGGGAAGGGAAGGGAAGGGAAGGAAAGGGAAGGGAAGGGAAGGGATAGATAGAAGGATGGAGGAAAGGAATGAAAATTAAAATAAGAAAGAGGAGAGGAGGGGAGAAGATAGAAGGGAGAGAAGGGAGAGGAGGGAGGAGGGGAGGAGAAAGGGAGGGCACTTCACTGTCCTAGGTAACCTAGTTTCACAGGACTATGATTTATGAAAGGATTGGGGCCTCCTTGCTACCCAAGGTAACTGAAATGAAATATTTGTTACTCCAGATTATAAGAAGTTTCACTTCAAGAAGCAGATATGAGAAGGCTGACTGTCCCATCTCAGAGCCAAGCCTTATTTCTCCCTAAACAGGGGCAGACTGCAGGGCCTGCTGGAAATTCCCTTCTGCTGTGGTCCATAATTCTTCAGCAGAATAGAAAACATTTTGGACAGACCAAGCCCCGCCTGGCCTTGCCCAGCTCCACAGGTTTCATCCCCAGAGAGGAGAGGACAGGATGAGCAGATGGCGGGAAGAGAGGCCCCAGGCAAACTTTTCTTGGTCTCCTGTCTCATAAATGCTCAGAGGCCATTGCCTCCTGCAGACCCAAACCCACCAGAACCAAGTCTTAGGCCCATGGCCCTAAAGCAGGGAATTCTGCTTCACTCAAACCAGACTTGTGATGGCCCATAGGGAGCAAAGGGACCAATGGCCAGCAAGGGGGTCCTGGGCAGAAGCAACTCTGGCAGTGGGGAGGGAGGCAGAGAAGGCTCTGTGGGGAAAGGTGGGGGGGGAGGGAGGCAGAGCAGGCTCTGTGGGGAAGGGGCTAGAAGGGCAGGAGGTGAAGAGCAGGAAAGAGCCCTGCAGAGAGGAGGCCCAGGATGAGTCTCCCATCCTTCCTCCCAGCTTTCTTCTCCCCAGAGTTTTCTCCACCCTCTGCCTTGTTAGGCAGGAAGGTCCCTCAAAAGGGCTGGAAACAGCAAGGGGAGTGTCCTCCTGCTTCCCTTTTAGACCCCATTCACTGAAGAGACAGGAGAAGACCAGCACTTCTCCACTCCCAGGGCGGGGCTGATGGAGGGCTTAGGCAAGTGGAGGGCGGAAACTTCCTGAGCCTTTAGAATGTCAGGAATCCATGTCCTTTCCGTGGGGATTGCTTCTCTGGGCAAGAACATTGTTGCTGTATAATTCAAGGTAAATGAAAACAAGAGTTCTTTGATTTATTTAAAAACCTAATCAGAAGAAATGACAAGCATACTTGGCAAATTCTGCTTCTCCAGGGAGCTGGGATGTAATCTATAAGTCAGTCGGCATTAGCAAAAATGAAGAATGACATTATCTGGAAGTTCCATTAATATGATTTCAGGGCCGAAGCCCAGCCTCCACTGTCACTCACATGGGCTCCTTTTTTCTCCAGCAGAATTCAGAACATTTTGGACAAACCAGGAGGGTGGCCACCTTAAGTTCCAGCACACCCCTATCGTCCTCAGTATGTTGTTTGTCTGTGACAACGGATCTCATGATCCCAGACCAGCAAGCAAAGATACTGCATGTCTGGAGGAATTCGGGACCTGAGTGGAAACTCAGAGCTCTCCTAGGAGTCTGCACCATGTTGAAGGTCCCAGGCCTGAGCCTGAGTAGTGCTGGCCCAAGTAGGAAAACAGGCTTTCATTTGTCAAGGCCCCTTGGTTTGGGCGATGTGGGCTTCAGACACATAAGGGTCTGTGAGAGCTGAATCCTTCTGAGACAGCCCCCACAACTGACACCCTTGATCATAGACAAACCCAAGATTATCTCAGATCATCTGAAAGAAAGAGTAGCAGGAACAGCTGGAGCTTGGATAGGATCCACCTGCAAAGAGCATACCAACTCACTCAATACTCAAATGTGCACCAACGCACCTGAGTCTGCACATGCCAGGCATCTGGAATCATGGTGCTCTGAAGTACCCACATCAGTACATTCTCCATATGGCGGAAACAATCGGCTAGCCACTGACTTTTCCAAAACATCCTTTACAGAATTTAGTCAACAAATCATTTCAGCCATCACTACATATAATAAATAAGGTGAGTGCTGTGTGGGATATAAAGAGAATGAAGTTTCGATCTTTCCGGGAGGTGCTGGCAAGCCACTTGGGAGACCAGAAGGATGTGAAGGAGAAGGTCAGTAAGAGGAGACAGCCACACATGGCTAAATGCTCAAAACAGCTCAGATGATAAAAGCTATCAGGTAGAGGAGGAAAAATCTCTGAGGCTGAGTCCATTAAAAGGGTCTATGAGAGAAAGCAAAGTCTTGAATTTGGCAGTAAAATATGCATGTTTGGAAAAAATCAAAGACATTTCAGCAGGGAAAAGATCCAAAGTCTCTTTATGATGTTGGCACTGGTGTCCCCCAAAATAAATCAAGACCAGCTCTGGCCTGTCTGGTGGCAGGCAGTTTCTGGGTTCCCAGGGGTCCATCTACATGAGTTGTAGGCACAAGGCTGGTGGAGGGGTGTGGAAGGCTGAATGGTGTGTCTGGCTGTGTGGGCCCAGGTGGGGTGGGGCACCCACAGACGTGGGGAGGGGCATCCTGGCTGTGTTAAGAACACAGAGGAGCTGAACTGGAGGAGCTGCGAGAGAAATGGCAAGGCAGAGCTGCTCCCTAAAGGCGCAGGAGTTAAAACCTTTAGAGTTCCAAGAAGGTGGAGCTTCCTCTGTGTTTTTCCAGACTGCCATAATGCAACACCAAAAGTGCTGCTTCACACAGATTCTGTGACCAGAAAACAGGGAGGGAAAAAATGAGACAGGGCTTCCAGAATAGGGCTTTCTCCCTGCCTCAGCCCTCAAGCCAGCCCCACTCTGGAGAACTGGGGCTTTGGCGACATTAGGAGACAAAACCCCCCACTAAGACACTGGTATTCTCACAATGGGAAATTCCGAAAGAGGTGGGAGTCTGGGGAATAGAAGCCCACTGAATGATACATAGAGGAAAGATGGTGTGGAGGCTTCACGGCATTCTGGGAGTGCAGACCAGACCTCTCTGGGAAGCCCAGGAGAACCTGATGGGAAGACCACAGTGCAGAAGACGGAGGTCTTAGGCAAGGGACAGAGCTAGGGATGGTTTCATCTGTGTTACTGCTACTCATGCAGTGCCGCCTGCATGGAATATTTATTTGGGGAACAGTTGTGGGGGCAGTCAGCAGGCCAACTTTCCCAAACAGAAGTCTCCAGGTGAGTGATGAAGGTCAGACCCTGCAGGTGGATAGGGATTAGGCTGTCAAACCCTCTTAACTCTGGGCCAGGAAGATAAACTTTAACCTAATGGGTGACAAAGGACCAATAGAGGTTTTGAGACTAACATGGCCAAAAATAATTTCATGTGGTGACAGTAAGTAGCACATCTGAGAGAAGGAAGAAGATAAGAGATGAGATGAGTAATTTATTACTTTAGCCAGCCAATAAATAACCGAGAACTTACTGTATATACTCGAGTATATGCGGTACTAGGCGGCAGGCACTGTCCCAGGCATGGGGACACAGTAGTGAACTTATGTGCACACGTTTACATTCTGATGTTCAAAAAAGACACTAAACAAGATGGGTGAGTATAATAAATAATACGCAAACAGAAATAAGTGTCACTGAGAAAATTAAGGGGAGAAGGGGGAAAGACAATACCAGGGGCAGAGGGAAGCTGACCTTGTACAGAGATTGGCCAGGAAAGGCTCCACTGAATAGATATATCTTGACAAACATGGAAGGAAGTGAAGGAAGTCACCTCTCCAGCCTCTGGGGTGAAAGTGTTCCAGGCAGAGGGCACAGGTGACGAGGAGTGGCCGGGGACCATGTGGGGAGTGACGTGCACCAGGTGGAGAAAAGGCCACATCCCTATAAGGTCCGGAAGGTTATGGTTAAGACACTGGGTTTTTATCTCAAAGAGAACAATAAATGAAAGACCACAGAGATAATTCACATATTAGGTGAGCAAGGCCTCAACTAGAGTGACAAGAATGAAACAGAAAAGAAAAGCAGAGGCCCAGTGTGATCACTGAGAGGGCACCACATTCTAGTTCCACTTGGGTCCCTGTTCATAGGAATTTCTTACACAGTGGCCTAATGTCTTTTAGCTGAGTAATCAATACCAAGGATGGCTTTGATCCTATACTTGGTCAACTTTGCAGCTCATACACCGAACTGACTGCACCGTGTGACCGTTTCATACTGCGTTATGGTTGGCATCACCTCTGACACTGCAGTGAGACTCACTGGGTGCTCCGCCAACAATCTGCTTTGTTCCATTCCAAGGAACCTATTGGCTGAACCACTATGAATATGCAGTGTTTACGTTCTTGGAGACGCCTCCACTAAGTAACCCAGACACGTGTGCATGGTATCTGCATGGTAATCTGGAAAGAAGAATTCCAGAGCTTCTGAGAGGGACACACACACAGATAAGTAAATACCTGAGTGTCATTGTCCGGACACAAATAAAAAGTTTTATATTTCCCCGATAGCCAGTATGTCTTGCACTTTTCATATAAGAGAAAGAAAACTAAAGTCTTAGAGCAGAAGGCCAAGGGAAGTAAAGGACTTTGTGAGATGAACAGAACTAGAAGACACATGAAAACCTTTCCTCTTCCTGAAAAGCTGCCAATCAGGGCTTACCTGGGAGACAAGTTAGTAAGAACCGAATCACTGGCATTGTGTTAAGCTGAGGTTGGCTGATTACAGAGAATGCTTTGCCTCATCTTATTTTAAGAATTAGATTAGAATTGGAAAAAGCTGTCGTCAAACAGTACCAATACGGGATTCTTTTTTAGGCAGCAGAGAAAGGCACATGTCTGCATCTCAACACTTTTCCTGATGTTAAAATTTATATCAACAATTCTCTTTAAGGGTGGCATTCGCAGAGGATGGCACACCTCTTTGGCCTCGGACATAATTATGAGAGGGACTTTATCTAACAAATGCAATCAGTGTAACTGAATTCTTTGTACCCTCAATGAATCCCAAACAATAAAAAAAAAAAAAGAGAGTGGCTTAAAAGTCCCTCAGGTTAGTGAATTTAATACTTTTTTTTATAAAAGAAGAAAGTGGTAAGTCTGAAGGTTTTCTGATGCTCTTCAGCGGAAGCTACCTTGGGAATCTTAGGCGATGCCTCCAACTGGGAACCCAATTGAGAGGCTGTGGCATATGCTATCATCTTTGGGAAATCTTTGCAGAATTCAGGTAGTTATTGATACAAAACAAATGTAAATTGCTACTGCTCCTTATGTCAAATATGGTGAATGGCCCAATAATTTGTAAGAGTTGGTACAAGTCCAGTGAAATGCTGCTGACACTGCTGTGCTCAGAGCCCCACCCCTGCGTGGGAACACAGTGCTCATGACATTCCTGCATCGGCTGGTCTAGAGGGGTGGGCTGCTCAGACATTCCCCTGCCTCCCCCTTAATGGCCATGATGCATTAAAAAGTTTAAGCCTAATGAACTCAAAGAAATCTTCAGACGTGCATCACTCTCTTAGCCACTCCCAGCTCTCACTTCACCCATGGACACTTCATATTTCCATAATGATTACTATTGCCTGCCCCTGGGCTTTGTCACCCTCATCTCTTGTCTCTGCTGTGTAAGTATGCGCATGCACACGTGTATGTATGTGTGTGTGTGTTGGCCCACTTATCTTTTCTCTTATTTGTTTCTCTACGTTTCTCAGCTTATTTGCCAGCAGGTCTCAAGCTACATAACTGGCCAGTCAGTAGTTTTAATTTTATTATGTGCAATCAGTCTCCTTGCATGGAAGTGGTTCCAAGAAACTGAACCCAGAAAGGCAACCCAGAGACTTAGAACCACCTCGTACTTCTCTCTCACTGAGGAAAATTGGAGGCCAATTTCATGTTAGTGAATTTAACACTTTTTTTTTTTTTTCAAGACAGAGTCTCACTGTGTCACCCTCGGTAGAGTGCCATGGCATCACAGCTCACAGCAGCCTCCAACTCTCGGGCTTAAGGGATTCTCTTGCCTCAGCCTCCCAAGTAGCTGGAACTACAGGCACTTGCCACAACGCCTGGCTATTTTTTTTTTGTTGTTGCAGTTATCATTGTTGTTTAGCTGGCCCAGGCTGGGTTCAAACCTGCCAGCCTCGGTGTATGTGGCCGGTGCCCTACCCACTGAGCTACGAGCAGCACCAATTGCACAATTTTTTGAATGAAAAGAAAGTTCCTCTCCAGCCATATCTATGCCTGCTCTTCAATTTTTACAATCTCTTGAAAGTTATTGTTTTTATTCGTAGATCAAATTTACCATAACTTTAACCTACTATATGGTAGCTAATTACCACACTTTAACTTTTATTAACACTAAAGTGTTAATAAAGGTTAAAGTGTTAAGTCAAATGTGTGGTAAGTTTGATCTACAAATAAGAACAATAACTTTTAAGAGATTGTAAAAGTCGAAGAGCAGCCACATATAGTTGCCATACATGTAACCACATACAGTAGGTTGAAGTGTTAATAATGTATGTACAAAAATGCCTGCAAACATGATTATAGGAACACCGACATTAACCAATAGAAATGCTCTATACACACAAACATGTGCATTCACAGATTTCAAGCAGGTCTGAGTGAGGATGGGCTGGACATAACCACAACATTTCATAAAGTAACCAAGTTTACAGGAAGTGGTATCTCAATGCCATCTCAATGGCTTTCTCTACTTCTAAGGTAGTATATATCATGAGCATAGCCGAGAGCCTTAGTATGAACTCAGAAATATCAGCCTTTGCCTTTTAATCGTGCTGGTGTGACAGCAACATAAGTGCCTTACTTATGTATTTATTATGAATCCTCACACATTCTCATTATCAGTCTACTTTGTGGAAGTAGATAGAATTGCTTCTTTTAAAAATTTCATTGATTAATATTTATAACCAATAATTTAAAGGCATTTGCTTTACTACTGATTTAAATAGATGTAATATACTTATGAAGTCCCATCAAACTGTACATTAGCTATCCTTTCATCGTCAGTTCCCACACTCCAAGCTGGTGGTGACAAATCAAGACAGAGCTTCCAGCCAGTCTAGCCCAGGAAAACCAACATTTCAGTCATAGTTTACCCAGTGCTGTGTCCCCCACTGGTATTGTTTTGTCTGACACCGAGGCCCCTACCCATATAATTTTTTACTGATGATATCATTACAAAGACTGGTCAAACAGAGGGTACCCTGGAGGCTGGCAGTCAGTATGGGACACATACTATGTGTCCTGTAAGCACAGCTCGCTGCTGTATGACACATAGGTTCTCTTCATCCACTTACAGCTCAGGGACCAGCGACCCTATGAGACTAAGCAACCTTCCCAAGAAAGTAGCTAAGCACAGAAACTGGGTCTTTCTGACTCAAAGCCATCTCTACCAGGTGTTACTAATTTCCTCTTGTTTTCTGTGCTAGTGGTGGATCAGGAGACCAAACTGATGATGTAGGTAAGAAACATGATATTTGACACCAGAGCTTCTTACGGTCTCATGAAAGCCTCGGGTAGATTGACTTATGACAACCACACCATAACCATCTTTGCCAGATGGCAAGACGCCTTCCCTGCTCTCTGCAAGAGTCAAATAAAATGGGCAGCAGAAGGTGCAGCGCTGGACAAGCAGGGCTTGCAGCCTGGCAAAATATCTGCTGGTTGAAAGTACTAAACCTCCCTCCAAAGAGACTTGAAAATGAGGCAGGAATTCAAACATCTGGGCTTGTAAGTATCACGATATTTAAATGGAGGATTGACCTGGTGACAGGTATCTGTGTGTGTGTACCTCTCTCAAGAGTCACATCACTGAACTTATTCATTCATTCAACACATCCCGGGGGACTTATTCAGTGCAGTCGCTTGTTTTGGGGGTCGGGACATAAGAGAGTACAAGCTAGGCCAAGTCTCTGAGCTGAATGACCTTAGGTTCTAGTGATGGAGACAGATAAATAAATATAGTTTAAAAAAATATGATAGAAAATGGTGTGTGCTGTAAAAGGTTGAGAGAAGGGGGAAGGAGCAGAGTCAAGCACCAGGCTAACCATCAGAAGGGCTAGTTGTAACCCATCCCCGATTTTCCTCAATGAGAGAGAAGTAGCAGGTGATTCCAAGACTCTGGGTTGCCTCTTTGGGTTCAGTTTCTTTGAACCACTTTCATGCAAGGAGAAGCAATTACAGAGGCTAATCTTTACTGAGTGCTTGTGACTTACCATCCTGCTATTACATATGCATTATTATCTCATTTAATTTTCATAACAACCATAAAAAGCAGGCATTGCTCACATTTTGTAGATCTGAAACTCAGGCTTAAAGGGATTAAAGTAATGATGAATGTCACACACTTCTAAGCCAGCCTGGAAATCTCAGAACCTGGATTCAAAGCCAGGTCACTTGATTCCAAAGCCCACATACTTCATCATCACTCACACCTCCTTAAAGAAGGCACAAGAGCAGGCTTTATGATTTTGTGTGTCTTTTAAGGCCACCCCTTTGAATAAGGACCTTCCTGGTCTATGGGGTGGGGAACAAAAATAAAAAGCTTCTAAAAAACAGAGACAATATCAACTTTGGGTGCTAGTAGTAGCTTTGGGTAACTACCAATGCAAATAATGCTTTAGTCAAGATTATGTGCTTCTGAGCAACAGGCATATTTGTTAAAATAAACTGCTCTGGGTGCCTGGCACCGGGGAACACTGGAAGAAGAGAAAGTATTTTTATATACCTGAACGTTGCCTAGGTGACACGCAAACTCTATGCTGAATCAGATGCAAATAATTTTTATTATCAGGTAACAGGACAGTCCAATATCAAATAACAACAGAACTGCTTCACACCATCACAAGTGCAACCTCAATCTGAAATTGTCATCACAGAAGAGATGACAGTAATTCTCGGAGGTTCAAACTCTAAGAATAAAACAAGACGCACACACTTGGCTTAATGAAACTTTCATATGAAGGCAAAAGAATTTCACAAAGATACCCCACCCCTGCAAAAAAGTTACAAAACTAGATGGTGAGTAAATCTCTGTGACTCTGCTTTCTGTTCCATGAAGCTGGAAATGAGCTGCCTGCTCAGACAACCCCAAACGTGGTTGTTTTCGATCAGAGATGAGTAAGAGTCCCAGGAAAACTGCAAAGCACTGTGTGAGCATTTCTCAAATAGTTTTCTGAACACTGAGATCCCAAGAGATGGCGAGGGGTGCTCTCTGGGGAAAATAACGGGTTCCACAATCTCCTGTCCTCTCCCAACAAAGGAGGGAGTCTTACGTTCCCTGCACCCTTCTTTGAATGTTATAAGACCTATTTGTGTATTAAAAGTGTTCAGTACTTTGTAAATGTAGATTCATAAGCCCCTGTTAGTGAATTATACCCATATTGTTTTTATATGAGTTTTCTGTTCTTCAGAATTCAATTTAGGAAAAAAGTAGATTCTGCAAATAGACAATAGTACTATGGATCCAGTGTCACCAAGAACTAGCCAAATCCGGAAGATCCCTGGGCCGTGTGACATCCCATATATCCTATTATACCTCCGTGACATGAAGTGGGCAGGGTCAGTATTACATCCTCCCTTGGTACCAAATAATGATGATTACAGCAAGCACCACGATCGCTGTAATACAACAATGGCTAATGCTAGTCACTGAGGGCCTACCTTGTGCCACTCTGTTCTAAGTCCTGGAAGTACAAACCACCGGGCCAGACACAAAAAAAGGCAACATTACTTCCACCCACGGGAGCACCCCATGCCCTTCCTTCCTTGTACCCACTGACTGGGAAGACAGAGTCTGTCAGTGAAAATTCTTTTTAGAAACGATTTTTATTGATGGCTACACTTTCCCTGAGTCATCTTGATTCATCAAATCCTCAATAGCCTAATGGTGAAAAAGGCCTCTGGTGAGAGCAGTTGGCACCCAAACAACCCCCAAAGCTGGCTTCGCCTCCTGGGCTTTATTGCCACACACACGGCTCTCTCTGACAGCCTGCACCCTGCTCAGCCAAACTGCCATCTGGGCTGTGGATCATCCGTCTGCCATGCTGGGCAACTGGCATTCGGTGCTGACAGAACAGGAGCAGCATGCAGGCAGCTCTCAGGACGTCCTGAGTCCAGCATCAGTGCCCTGCGGTGTAGACCTGCTAGACCCGAATCCACAGATTGCAGAAAGTCCCCCAGTGAGGCACGTTGGGCTCTGAGTCTCTCATCTTCCCACCCACAGCACTTAGATGCAGGGAACCAGAGTCTGCACATCCTGCTGCCTGCTGCCCCAATTGTTCTGAGATGAAACAGACAAGATGGAACCAGCCTATGTCATTTTTAAATAGCAGAAAGCTAAAAGTTCCCTTCAAATAAGGAGGACAGTTGGACAGCCTTGCCCAACACCAGCATCCCTGTGAGCTGATTTTGGGGAACACACACTGCAGACAATGATGAGGCTCTGTTCCACCAAGAAGAAGGCATTGCTGGTGAGATGTCCTCCAGAATGGGCTACTTTGGTTTGTCATACTCAGCTGGGCCCACCCTAGACCAGAAAGAATACAGGTATTATGCACAACTGTTGAAGGTGTGCGAGTCTTAGTGTTGGGGTTAGACAGAACCGTCCTAAAGATAAGACATCATCACAACCAAAGTCCAACCAGGCTACTCCTGAGCTCCCACAACTTAACAACATTAAACTATAGGCAGGAACCGGAGAGAAGGTGAGAGAATATGAACACTTGTCAACTAATTTCATCCTCCTGATTCTGAGAAGTAGGTTTCATCTTCCTTATCTTACAGAGGAAACTGAGACTTGGAAAAGCAGGGCAAAGCTTGGATTTTCATCCAGATCCTTTTGTCTCCAGATGAGTGTGGCTCCCATTCTCCAGGGTGCCAACTCCCATGTCATGTGACCCCTTTACACAATTCATTCACTTTCTCAATAAAATCCTATTTGTCAAGCTGTGAGCCGCATCAGAAGGCACCTTAGACTTGAGGTCAGGCATCACAGATGGGGTTGGCCATTTTCTCCAGACATGACCCACAAGGAAAAGATGAAAGCAAAACACAGGAACAAAACAACAACAAAAGCCAGGCAGTACCTATTAGCCGATCCACACAAAGAAGGTGGCGTAAGCACGTTTAAAAATAGAGAAGATATATCTGGTAACAGCGTCCTGAAGTCTGACAGCTCCTTTTTCCCTCTTACACAACCTACGCACTCTCTTGCTCACCAAACCATCTACCTACTCTCTCCCCTGCAGCTCTCTGCTTCTGACACCCACCTGCCTGTCTGCTCACTTAGCCGGCAAGCGGCACCTCTCAACCTGAACACTCAGCACTGCTCTGCGTGTGCTTCCGTGTGCGTGTGGCCATCTGTGAGCCCCTGTGACCGCACAGTCAGCTGTACGGCTGCATAAGGTAACTCGCCTCACAGAGGGGTCTCTATCTTAGTTTCCTCATGTTACCCTAAGGAAGTGCCACAACCTGGGTAGCTTAAAACAACAGAAATGTATTTACTCACAATCTTGGAGGCTAGAAGTCAGAAAGCGAGGTGTCAACAAGGTCAGCAGAGCCTGCCCCAGGCCGCTTTCCCAGCTTTTTCCTCCACCCATTCATATGAGGGAGCATACAATCAGGCCACGTGGCGTGGATGTGTAAGGGTACACCTAAGTTGTAGGTGTGTCCCCACACTGGAAGTGTGCCACACACCCGTACATTGTTCCCACTGGGAAGAAGTCACTGAACCCCCATCCCTTCCCCCTTCTTGGATTCAACTGAGTTTTCTCTTATATGAGCAGATTATTGTTAATCTACGGCTTTCGGTTAGTATTGAGCACACGTGATGCCCGTCTTGCCATTCTTGTGATTCTGTACTAAGGAGAATGTTCTCCAAATCCATCGCAGTTATAATAAAGACACCAAATCTCCATCTTTTTTTGGCTGAATAGTATTCCATGGTCTACATATGCCACAGTTTATTAATCCATTCATATGTCAAAGGGCCCTTGGGTGTTTCCACATCTTTGCAACTGTAATTTGTGCTGCTATAAACATTTGAGTGCAAATGTCCTTAAGGCAAAATGATCTTTTTCTCCATTGGGTAGATACCTGGTAATAAGATTATAGGATCAAGTGGAAAGCCCACTTTACTCCTTTGAGGACCCTGCATCCTTCTTCCCATAAAGGCAGCACCAATGAGAGGCAGCAATCCTTGGCACTCCATGGCCTGCAGCTTCATCCCTCCAATTTCTGCCTCCATTGTCACATGGCCCTTTTCCCTGCATGTGTATCTGCATGGCCTCTCCTCTTTCATGTTAGATTAGAGCCCACACCACCTTATGATCCATCCTAATTAGTTATATCTGCAATAACCCTATTTCCAAATCAGGCTATATTCTGAAGAACTAGGCACCAAGACTTTGCCATATCTTCTTGGCATACATAGGTCAACCCATCCCAGCTCCTACACGCCAGGCATGCGGGCCAGGCCACCTCACGTAGTCCTGACACTCCTTGCACAGTTGACAGGTGACTCTCTTCCCTGCCAGTGCACAGAACCATCTGCAGAGTTGGTTCTTTTTACCATATCCATTGCCAGTCCCACTCGCTAGAGATTCAGATGGGGTAGATCAACACTGTAAAAAACAAAATTAAAAGGTAAAATGAGGGCCGGTGCCTGTGGCTCAAAGGAGTAGGGCACAGGCCCCATACGCCAGAGGTGGAGGGTTCAAACCCAGCCCCGGCCAAAAAACTGCAAAAAAAAGTAAACATCATAAATGACTCTAATGCTCTCCACCCAGAAATAAAAATCCCTGAGGTCAGTCTTAGTAATAATATTTTAAATTAGGAAACTGAGACAAAGGAGAGGTAAAATGACATGCCTCAAGTTCACTCAGTCGAGAAATGCAACGGCAGGTATTCAAAGCCAGACCAGCCCCACACAAAGTCCACTTCCTTCCTGCTGCCCAGACTGCCCATCTCTGCCCCGCTCGGGCCCACGGGACCACGGTGGGTGTGTACACATCCCAATACAGAGGACAGTTTCTTTTAAATGTAAAAGCAGACTCTGCCCCAGCTGTGGAGGGCCGAGTGCCTTCAAGGACAAATGTCTGACCAAACATCTTTACCAACTCTACCACAGAGCATGAGAACAGCTTCTATCCAAGCGCACCCACCGAACAGGGGGGCTGTCAGCCGGTGTCAGCTATCACTCCACGCTGTCCGCAGTTTCCTGGGGCTGGGTACTCAGCCCAGCCCACACACACTGGCAGAATAAATGAATGAAGGAGTGTACATCAGAATAACTGTCACTATGAGAGCGGCTCTCACTGGGATTTTGCCTCAGGTTTTCCCTTGTAATCCAACTGGGAAACAGCAATCTTTCTACTCCCCATTTTGTTACTTTTGCGTCCCGTCCTACTGTCTAGACCAGAAAAGAAGTTACTTATCTGGGAACTGCCACTAAATTGGGAACAAATGTATTAAACACAGATGAAGAGGTATTCTACAATATTAAACGTTGCCACCAGAGAAACAGAAGAGGAAAGATTTTAAACAGCAAGTGGTTCAGTGGCAAAGCTTTGGACTACAGCAGTCCTAGGATCCTTAGAAGTCCCTGCTCGGCTTTCAATACCCTCTGCTGTCAGCCCCCAAATACCGATTCATATGGCAGCTGAACAGTGTTGGTTTTAACTAAAAGCTTGAAAAGTTAGGGTGAGCATCTCAGATTCCCTAATGCAGTTCTGGTTTTCCCCTGATATTACAGCAGCATTCTTAACATCAGCCACATTCACCACCCCAAACTGGACTCCCTAACCCTGGCTGCATTCACACCATGAGTTGCAAGTTTCTGTTTGGAATCTGTGGACACACAAAGCCTTCCCCCTCCGTCCTTATTTCCGTTCTTCCCTGACACGTGCCCTTTGGTGTGCTCACATGTCTGTCTCACAAGGGTCCCCTCCCGACTCCACACAGCAGGCTCCTGCTCTGAGACTGCACATGCTCCCGCCCTGCCTGCAGATCTCACTCACCTTCAAGACTGAGCTCACGTCCCATTTCCATGAAGCTGCCTCGTCTGCTTCAACCCACACTGATTCCTGCTCTTTCTTAACTTCTACTGGTGACATTCGCCTTGCTGACATAGGAAGGAATGACAAACCCATCTTTGGAGATAGAGGCACTTGTCCCCAAGTGCGCTGCCTACACCTTGTTTGGGAGCCTGCAGGTAGGACTGGGCTACTGTGATGTAGTCTCAACCCCAACAGGTGAGCTTTCCTCAAAGGGGGTTCATTAGAAGAAATGAAAATATAACACATAATCTACAGAGTGTCCCCAAAAGGCACCATATACCCAAAAATGGGAAATTGTAGTAAAATGTTACTTTTATTTATAAAATACCCATTACAAAATTTTACAAAATAGTCTTTATGTGTTGTCCTCTTCTTTGTAAAATTTGGTAATGAATATTTTGTAAATAAAGGTACACTGTGCTACAATTTCCCATTTTCCCTACATACGGCGACTTTGGGGGACAGACTGCATTTATTATATATGCTTTTTCCCACAAAACTGTTGCTCTATTCTAAGAAAGCTGCAAATAGAACATAGAACATTTAAGCGGGAGGCTCCCTGGAGACTTCTGTATCTTACTACCTCCTAGACTGCGTGGGTGTCTATCTCCATTAGCATCTCAAAAGACGGCCACCTATGTCACCCAAAACACACAGCCTTTGATTCCATCTCTCCACCCAGTTGGTCCCCTCACTGCACAACTCTAGTTTTTAAAGTTCTTTCTCATCATACCGTATTTATCAAAGTTAGGTTTGTAAACCATCTGTACCAGAATTATTTAAGGTACTTGTTAAAGTCACACATTCCCAAGTCCAGCTCCGGGCATACTGAATCAGTACTTGCACCAAGGAGGGAAAGGATCATTTGCATTGTTGACACGTTTCCCAGGTAATTATTCTGTATCAGTGGATTATATATCTAGAACTTAACCATCTAGATCCAGAGTCAGTGGATTCTAGATAATTTAATTCTGCCTTCTTAACAACAGATAGCAAGTCACTTCTCTTTTCTTCATGGCAACTCTTCAAATACTGGAAGACATTCTCTACCTTCCCTCTTTAATACTCAGCTAGAATGCTATTTAACTTTTCTTTCTTTCTGACATGGGTCCATCTCCTGAGCCAACTTGGGCACTCTCCCCTGGATCCTTCGCTCTTAGATCTTCCCTCCTAGAATGTAACGCCCAGTGATGACACACACCTCACAACGTGGGAGATAAAACCAGGAGAATATTTTAATGCTTCTTCTACACACTGCCAATTTTGTGAAACATATCAATTTATACTCCTGCCAGATGTTAATACAATCCATTTCAGGCTACACCAATCGGCAGCAGCATCATTTTATATATCTTTGCTAATTTAGTGGCACACAATGTTGACTTCTCAAGGTTGTTTGAATTTTTTTATTTTTATTTTTATTTTTGGCTGGGGCTGAACCCGCCACCTCTGGCATATGGGGCCGGCACCTTACTCCTTTGAGCCACAGGCACCACCCATCTTTTTATATTTTTATACACATATATATTTATTAGCAATTTTTTGTGAATTTTCTGTTCTTGTTCTTTCGGGGAGATTGTTCCCTTTAATCAACTATGTCATTTGCTGTGCCAAGGAAGAACTTTCTGTGTATTGTCACATCAAATCCTCAAAACAGCATTTCCCCCACTTTATAGGTGAAGAAGCTGAGCTTTAAGGAACCTACAGCAATTAGTTTTTCCAGCTTTCTTACTGACTCGCTTCTTATTTAATCGGCATTCTTTTGGAAGTGAGTTCTTCAATTTCTATACGCTCTGTAAAATGAGTTAATAGGACCAAGCACCTGGGATGGAATGATGAGGAAGCTTCAGAAGGACACTGGGAATTTTCTCAATTCTGTTTCCTCCTCCTTCTACTTAAATTTCCTTTGTTCCTCTTGTTGTTTTTCATGACTTAGAGATAATAGCCACCATGTGACAATCATTTATAGGATAACAATGTTATTGATGATACGAAATTTAAGGAGGATGCAGTTGTTCATATATTTTTCAAGGGTGGTAATATTCATCTATGCCAAAAAAAGTCACAAAAAGAATCAAAAAGAGCAATTTGGAGATAAGATATATCTGTAACAAATTATAATCCATCAGTTGGCAGCAGAATCAGTAGAAATTATTCAAAACTATATATGCAAGTAAGATTAGCTTTCATTTTTTTTTTCATTTTATATTATCTGATATCCCAAGACCAGTGTTTATGGAATTAACTAAGACCCTAATGCTAACTCATTATTTATAGCACTTTAGTCCAAACAGCTGAGCTTCTCGTGGATTTGGTTAATTTAATCATATGCTGTGCAATTATACTTGAATTAAAAATACATATGCATAAAGCTGAAATCCTGATATTTAAATCAATTGAATTTACAACAAGATTAGAAGAAATGCAAATGATTAATTAATACAGATCTGAGTTAGAAGCAAATTAAGAATAACTTAAGCCTAGTATTTGAAGGTAGGCAAAGTCCAGAGGTTGTGACTTCTCAATGTCACACAGAAAATGCTAACACTGAGATTCAATGCCAGCTTTCCTGACCTCAAATCCAGAGCCAGCTGCATAAATCCTGTTTTCCCCAGAACTCTCGAATATTTCCCCCCAAAAAATCTCCTGTAAACTAGTGATCAAAACAGCTAAAGTGATGTAAAAGGTCTTGGTTCTGAGACTTTTCAAATTCAGGCAGCCTTATAAAGGTCCTTGGGGAATGATATATGGAGGATGCCAAAAAAATGCAGATACTTTTTTTTTTTTTTTTTTTTGCAGTTTTGGCCGGGGCCAGGTTTGAACCCACCACCCCCAGTATACGGGGCCGGTGCCCTACTCCTTGAGCCACAGGCACCACCCCAGACACATTTTTAAAAAGGAAAAAACTATATGAAAATTGTAATACTCAATATATACCAATAACAAAAGATGAATATAAGTCACATTTGAGTGCCTCAGGTAATTGCAGAAGTCAAATGTGACTTGGATGTTACAAATTTAATACAGTTTTTCCCTTTCTTAAAATGTGTCTACATTTTTTTTTGCACTCTTCGTGTGTGTTGTATGAGCTTTGATAAAAATGCAATTTCTTCCCTATTAATTATTAACAGAAATATCCTCATTTTGCAATGTCAAAGCCCTATATTTTGCCCCAAATATTTCTTTCACATAATAAA
>CAUYPK010058358.1:0-38396 GCA_963574355.1 Loris lydekkerianus | reverse complement strand
ATAAATAAAAAAGAGAAAGGAGAGGGAGTAAGTAAAAGGGAATATTGACAAAAAGAAGAGAGGCACTGAAAGAGGGAGACAGGGGCAGCACCTGTGGCTCAACAGAGTAGGATGCCAGCCCCATATGCTGGCGGTGGTGGGTTCAAACCCAGACCCGGCCAAAAACTAAAAAAAAAAAAAAAAAAAAAAAACAGAAAAGAAAAGAAAATAAAAAAGAAAGAGGGAGACAGGAGTAACAAAGGTGTATAGTAGGGTTCTTTGACCCTACCTTAAAAAACCCCAACCTCTGGGGGTGCTGGGTTGGGTGGTTCCCTTCAGGTCAGCAGCTCTTTGCCAGCCTGTTCAGACACAGTACCCTACCTCCACCAAGTAGGGAGGAAAGACAAAAATACTATAAATCAAACCGAAACAAACAAACAAAAAACCTTATGGGATAAAATTGGGGGGAAAACCAAATAATAGGGGTAGAAACACTAGCAGAAATGATGTTCTAATTTTTAAAGAAGGCAATAATGGAAAATTATATTTAAACTAGAAAAAATGAAGAAAGAAAAGGAAAAAAAAGAAAAATCTAGTGGTATAATGTTGAAATAAAAAAAAAACAAAGCAGCAAATATATCTTGCTGAATATTGTCTGGGCAACAGGTGATCTTCTGGAGTACAAGATGTTAATCACAATGCTGATACAGCTGTACAAGATGGAGACTGGAGGCCTCTGCTGATTTCTCAAACTCTGCAGGGTTGAGACCCTGAATCTCTCCTCAGCCCACTTAAAAGACACTAAACCAGGCGTCCTCAAACTTTTTAAACAGGGGGCCAATTCACTGTCCCTCAGACCATTGGAGGGCCAGACTATAGTTTAAAAAAAAAAAAAAACAACTATGAACAAATTCCTATGCACACTGCACATATCTTATTTTCAGGTAAAAAAAAAAAAAATGGAACAAGTACAATCACACTGCCTCATGTGGCCCACAGGCCATAGTTTGAGGACTCCTGCTTTAAACTGTTAACCTTGGCTAAGCAGAAGCTTCCAAGGAAAGCACATGTTGCTGGGATCACTTCTGAAGTGGCTGCCCACTTATCCAATGCACCAAAACTGGTCTCACTCTATGCCCCTGAGGGCCAAGGCTGTAAGGCAGCCCAGTTACTGCCAAACACTGAAACCTCTGCTCTTCCCCAGCATCTCAGTTCCTGCCTTTGGGCTGCTCAGTCACTAAATTACTCACCCAAGGTCTCCCTGCCTGATCCTCACTCTGACACACTGAGGGCAGAGCCTGCAGGGGCAGTTCTCCCACAATGGCTGTGCAGTTGGCCCACAGCCAAACAATATTAGCTCCCTTCCGGCTCGGTGTCTCAGTCTGGGGCCCTAGACAATGCTTAAAGTCATCCACACTCTTGCCCAAGTTCTCCCAGGGTAGTTCAACCTTATGTCCAAGTCCAAAAAAAACAAAACAGCTGATAGGTAAGGTCTTCTCTGTTTGCAATCTCACTGCTGCTGTAGTTACTACCATGGGCAGCCTCCAACAGAATGAAGGCAAGCAACCACTTGCCAGTTCTCCACTGCTTTTTTTTTTTTTTTTCCCTCCTTGTGGGGTCCAGAAGTCTCTTGCTGTCTTTCTGTGTCCCCAAAGGGATGTTTCTGGGCAGATCCCACCAGCCAGAGATGCCTGGATTCTTCTCTCCCCAATCTCACCATGCCCAGTTGCAAAGAAGCTGTTACCCTACCACCATCTTGCTCCTCCCTCAAGACAGAAGAAATGAGATCAAATTGTGCACTATTTCTGTTTTTTTAATTTCAGAATATTACAAGAGTTCACATATTTTGGTTGCATACTATTTTTGTATATTTCAGATGAAAGCTACAAGTGTGCCCTTTACCCAGAATGAGTGCATTATACTCACATATAACAAATAGAAGAAGATACATAGTAAGAAGGTAGATGTAAAGTCAAGCATGTCAATAATCACATAAAATTATAAATGATTAACACACCCCAATTAAAAGGCAAGATTTAACTATATGCCAATTTCAAGAAATTCACTTTAAACATAAAGTCAGTAGTAGGATAAAACTAAATGTATGGATAAAGATATGCAATGCTAACACTAATCAAAAGAAAGCCGAAGCAGTTATATTCATATCAAACAAAGTAGAGTGCAGGGTAAAAACTATTATTACGGGTAAATAACAGTATTTCATAATGATAAAGGGGTCCATTCTTCATGAGAATGCAGGAAGCCTAAATATTTATGTGCCTAATAACAGAGTTTAAAATTACATTTAGTGGGCAGTGCCTATGGCTCAAAGGAATAGGGCACCACCCCCATATGCCAGAGGTGGCAGGTTCAAACCCAGCCCCAGCCAAAAACCGCAAAATAATAATAATGATGATGATAATAATAATAATAAAGTAAAATTACATGTAGCAAAAACTAGAACTAAAAGAATTATAAGAAAAAATCCCCATATCCACAATTATAGTTGGAGACTTCAGCACCCCTCTCTGAAAAAATAATAGGAAAGGTAAATAGAAGATCATTAAGGATATCAAAGATCTGAAAAACACTATCATCTAATTGACGCTTGCAGAATGCTCTACCACCAACAACATATTCTTTTCAAGTATACTCATTGACTAAGATAGGACATATTCTGGGCCATAAAATAAGTCTTAATGTATGTAAAAGTATTCAAACAAAATACTTTCTCTAACTGCAATGGAATTAAATTAGAAATCAATAACAGAAAGACATGGGGATATTCCTTAAATATTTAAAAACAAAGTAACACACTTCTCAACGATGCATTTTCCAAAGAACCTCTACTGTTTTGAACTATTTTGAACCAAATGAAAATGAAAACACAAGATTTCAAAATTTGTGATAAACAGATAAAGCAGAGTGCTTAGAGGAAAATTTAGAGCACTAAATGCCTATGTGAGGAGAGAATTCAGTTCTAAGTTCTCAAATCGATGACTTCAACTTAAAAATCTAGAAAAAGGAGAACAAACTTCACCTAAGTAGGCAATTAATGATCAAAGTAGAAATCAGTAAAATAAAAATGTATAAAAACAATAGAGAGGCTCGGAGCCTGTAGCTCAGTGGCTAGGGTGCCACCACATACACCGGAGCTGGCGGGTTTGAACCCAGCCCGGGTCTGCCAAACAACAATGATAACCACAACAATGACAAAAAAAAGCCAGGCATTCTGGTGGACACCTGTAGTCCCAGCTACTTGGGAGGCTGAGGCAAGAGAATCATTTAAGCCCAAGAGTTTGAGGTTGCTATGAACTGTGACGCCACAGCACTGTCCCAAGGAGGACATAGTGAGACTCTGTCTCAGAAAAGAAAAATAATGTGCTCCAGGTAAGGCTTGAACTCACAACCTTGGCATCGCTATGCTGTCATGTTAGTACCATGCACTAATCCATTGCACCACTGGAGCTCCAGCTACCCCATTGGTCAGCAGAGTACTTCAGTTGTTCTTAGACAGGAGACCTCACCAGACAGCTGTGCCTTGTGTTCCATATGAAAATAAAAATTTAAAAAAAAAATAGCGGGGTGTTGTGGCAGGTGCCTGTAGTCCCAACTACTTGGGAGGCTGAGGCAAGAGAATCACTTAAGCCCAAGAGTTTGAGATTGCTGTGATCTGTGATGCTACGCCACTCTACCCAGGGCGACATAGTGAGACTCAGTCTCAAAAATAAAAAATTAAAAAAAAATGGAGAAAATCAATGAAACTTACAGTTACCTCTTTAAGAAGACAGATAACAATATATTATAGGGCATGGGAGGCAAGTTGATGATGGGAGGTTGCTTGATGGGTATAAAATGTGTTGCTTCAGTAACATCCACTGAAAGTTCTGACTTCAACAGAGTGCAATGTAGCAATGTAACAAAATTGCACCTGTACCCCATGATCATACACAAATAAAAAATGGAAAAAATATAGCAATAGACTTCCAACCAGACTGATCAAAGAATAAAGAGAAAAGCTATAAATAACTAATATGGAATGAGAGAAATGATATCACTACAGAATTTACAGCTACTAAAAGGACAATAGGGGAATATTCTGAACTAACTTTGTGCTTATAAATTTAACACAGTTGAAATGGACAAATTCTTTTTTTTTTTTTTGCAGTTTTTTTTTTTTCTTTTGTGGCTTGGCCAGGTTTGAACCCCCACCTCCTATATGGGTCCAGTGCCCTACTCCTTTGAGCCACAGGCGCCGCCCTGAAATGGACAAATTCTTTGAAACAAACAGCCTACTAAGGGTGGCACCTGTGGCTCAGAGGAGTAGGGCACCGGCCCCATATGCCTAGAGGTGGTGGGTTCAAACCCAGCCCCGGCCAGAAACTGAAAAAAAAAAAAAAAGCCTACTAAAACTCACTTAAGAAGAAACACATAACATGAATAGCCATCTACTAAAGAATTTTTTTTTTTTATTGAGACAGAGTCTCACTTTGTTGCCCTTTGTAGAGTGCCATGGCATCATAGCTCACAGCAACCTCAAACTCTTGGGCTCAATCTATTCTCTTGCCTCAGCCTCTCTAGTAGCTAGGACTACAGGTACCTGCCACAAAGCCTGGCTATTTTTTTTTAAGCAGGCCCAGGCTAGGTTCGAACCCACCATCCCCAGTGCATGTGGCTGACACCCTAACCACTGAGCTACAGGCACCCAGCTTATTAAAGAAATTGAACTTGAGGCTGGCCATGGTGTTTCATGCCTGTTAGTTTAACACTCTGGGAGGCTGAAGTGGGTGGATTGCTTGAGCTCAGGCGTTCTAGACCAGCCTTAGCAACAGGGAGACCCCTATCTCTACTAAAAATAAGGGGGGAAAAAACTAGCTGCATGGGCATTGTGGCAGGCACTTGTGGTCCCAGCTACTTAGGAGGCTGAGGCAGAAGGATCTCTTGAGCCCAAGAGTTTGAGGTTGCTGTGAGCTATGACTCCATAGCACTCCACCTAGGGCAACAGAACAAGACTCTATTGAGAGAGAGAGAGAGACCTGTCTGTAGGAAAACTAGCTGAGCACGATGATGCACACCTATAATTCCAGCTACTCCAAAGGCTGAGGTAAGAGGATCACTTGAACCCAAGTGTCTAAGGTTGCTGTGAGCTATAATGATGCCACAGCACTCTACTCAGGGCAAAAAAAGTGAGACTCTGTCTCAAAAACTAAAACAAACAAAAAAAAAAGGGCATAGAATTTGTGATCGAAAACCTTACCACAAAAGCTTCAATCCCAAATGATATTATCAATGAATCCTACCCAACATCTAAGAAAGAAATATTAATTCTATACAAACTCTTCTAAAAAAAGAAGTTTGAATACCTCCTAATTTATTCTATGAAGCCAATAATAATATTTTACCAAAACTATACAAAGAAAACACAAGAAATGGAAACTATTCACAATCATTTATAAACATAGATATAAAAATTCTTAATAAAATATTAGCAAACTATTACATCATTACTAAGTGGAGTTTATCCTGGGGATCTAAGATTGAATTATGTGGCTTGGCACCCATAACTCAGTGCTTAGAGTGCTGGCCACGTACACTGGGGCTGGTTTTCGTACCTGGCTGGGGCCTGCTTAATAACAATGACAATGACAACAAAAAAAATAGTTGGGCATTGTGGTGGGTGCTAGTAGTCCCAGCTACTTGGGAGGCTGAGGCAAAAGAATCCCTTAAGCCCAAGAGTTTGAGATTACTGTGACCTGTGACACCATGGCGCTCTACCAACGGTGGCATAGTGAGACTCTGTCTCAAAAAAAAAAAAAAATTTAATTATGGTAACATTCGAGAATTAATCAGTATAATTCAGCATGCTAACAAACCAAAAAGAAAAAAATTATATTTGATTATCAAAATAAATGTAGAAGAAATATTTGACAAAATCCAATTTCCCTGTCTGATAAAAATCCTCAGCAAATCAAGAATAGAAGGAAACTTCCTTCACCTGATGGATATTAATAAAAACCTACAACTGACCTACTCAATGGCAAAAGACTGAATGCTTTCCCTTTAAGTCTTGGAAACAGGTTCTCTACATTTGTATTCTACATATTTCTAGAGGTTCTAACCAACGCAATAAGACAAGAAAAAGAAATAAAAAAATTCTAGATTGTGAAGAAAAAAGTAAGACTGTTTTGACTCTCTGAGACACAATCATCTTTGTGGAAAATCCTATGTAATTGAGAAAAAATGTTACTAAAACTAATAAGTGAGCTTAGCAAGGTTTTAGGATGCAATATCAATATTCAGAAATTAATTGTGTTTCTATACACTAGCAATGAACAATATTTCACATTATTAACTTCAAATGTGTCACAGAGCTTAGCTTAAAATAATCCATAACCCTAAAACTATAAAAATTCTAGAAGAAAACTTTGGAGAAAATCTTTTTTGAACTTGAGTTAGGCAAAGATTTGTTAGATATAATACCAAAGCACATCTATGAAAGAACAAATTTATAAACTGAAGTTCATCAAAATCTAAAATTTTTGCTTTTCAAAGGGCACTGTTTAAAAGAAAGTAAAGGCAAGACTCAGACTGGGAGAAAATAATTGCAAATCTTATATGTGATAAAGCACTTGGATACAGAATGTACAAAGAACTTCTATAGCCCAGTAATAAAAAGACAAGTAACCCAATTAAGAAAAAAGGCAAAAAATTTGAACAGATACTTTATCAAAGAAGAATTATAGATGGCAAATAAATACATGTAAAAGGTACTCAATGTCATTAACCATTAATGAAATGCAAATAAAACCACAAGGAGAGGTCTCTGGACACCTATTAGAGTGACTAAAATTAAAAAGACAAATTATGGCAAATGATGGCTAGGAGGTGGAAGAACTTGAACTCCTGTATACTATTTATAAGAATATAAAATGGTACAAATACTGTGAAAAATAATTTGGCAGTTTCTTCAAAAGTTTAATATATATTTACTACATGATTCAGCCATCTACTCCTAGATATTTGTCCAACAGATGTGAAAGCATATGTCTATTCGAAGACTTGTACTTGTATATTTATAACTTTATTTCTAATAGTCAAAAACTGAAAACAATTCAAATGTCCTTTCACAGGTGAATGGATAAACAAATCTGATACATTCATGCAATCTAATGCTATTTGGCAAAAAGAAAAAAAAATGAATGAATTTTTGTTAAACCAAAAAAAAGAGTGAATTTTGTGATTCACCACACACAACGTGAGTGAATCACAAAATAATTATCGTGAGTGAAGGAAGCCAGAAAAAATGATTATATACTTCATGATTTCAGTTAATAAAAAACTTAAATCCACAAAATAATCTATAGTGTCACAAAGCAGACCAGAGGTTTTCTGGGGATAGGGTGAGCAGAAGGAAAGGATTACCAAGGGTCAGGAAGAAACTTTTATAAGTGATGGTTATCATGAGCAATGGTTTCATGAGTATATACATATGACAATAGTTACAAAATGATATACTTGTTTAATGGACACATAAAAATTAAAAATATTTATGGTGCACAACATGGGGTTTTGAAATATGTATATATTGTGGAATAGCTAAGTCAAGTTAACCAACATATGCATTACTTCACAAACTGTACTTATTATTTTTGTGATGCCAACATTTAAAATCTGCTCATTTAACAACTTTCAAGAACACAATACATATATTGCTTTAAATATAGTCACCATATTGTAAAACAGATCCCTTGAACTTATTCCTCCTGTCTAACTGAAACGTGGTATCTTTTATCAACATCTCCTCCCTACCCCATCCCTGCAGCCCCTGTTAACCACCATTCTATTCTCTGCTTCTATGAGTTTGACTCCATAATAAATGAGATCGTGTAGTATTTGCCTTTCTGTGAATGGCTTATTTCCCATAACATAATGTCCTCCAGGTTCATCCATGTTGTGCCACAAAAGAGGATTTATTTCCTTTTAAGGTTGACTAGCATTCAATTGTGTAGGCATACCACATTGTCTTTATCCATTCATCTGCCAATGGATATTTAGGTTGACTCCATATCTTGGCAATTGTAACTGATGCTATAATGGATATGAGAGTGCAGATATGTCTTTGACATACTGGTTTTGAAATAATACACTTTTAATATGTACAGTTAATTTTATGTCATTCGTACCTAAATAGAGCTGTTAAAAAGTATTTTCAAAAGAGGAGTAAGAATATTGAGCATCTGGACAACCTGTAGGATAAGAGAGCATTCGTCTCTAAGAGGCATGTGTGTATTTTGAAAACAAAATATCTTTTTGTTGTATTGCCATGATTGGTTTGTAGTAATAATATTTATCTTTGAATTTCAAATAGCACTAAAGAAAGACATGACATTTTTAGACATATCAAAAGGGAATCATGAGCTTGGCACCTGTGGCTCAACGGCTATGGTGCCAGCCACATACACTGGAGATGGCAGGTCCAAACCCAGCCCGGGCCTGCCAAACAACAGTGACAACTACAACCAAAAAAAAAAGATAGCCGGCATTGTGGCAGGTGCCTGTAGTCCCAACTACTTGGGAGGCTGAGGCAAGAGAATCACTTAAGCCCAAGTTTGAGGTTGCTGTGAACCGTGACACCACGGCACTCTACCCAGGGTAACATAGTGAGACTCTGTCTCAAGAAAAAAAAGAGAGAGAGAGAGAGAATCATGGGTTTTAAAAGGTTACAAAATTAATATGTTTTAATTGTCAAAGAACTTTTTCTGCATCTCTTTTTCTATTGTTTTAAATATGTGGGTATTTTTAAAGTTAAATAAATCAAGTAAGATAAGAATATACCCTAACCGTGCCCTTAGATGTTACCATCATTACTAGATCTTACGAATTCATCCCTACATTTCCTACAATATACAAGTAGAGAGAGAAACTTTTTATTTTTGCTTGTTTGAGCTCCAGTGGGATCACACTGAACACAGAATCCAGTATAGACTGACTTCATTCTTTGTAACAACTACATGATGTTCCATGGCCTGATGTGCTAACTTTTTTAACTAGTGACCATTCATGAATATTTAAGCTGTTTCTGGCTGTTTGCTATTTCCATATTTCAATGAACATCCTTAAGTAATATTTAGTACATTTGTAGGCATAGATTTGTAGAAAGTCTTTTGAGAAGGAAAAAGTCACAAAGCTAGGATAGCAGGATGGTATAGACTTCATCTTTTGGAGAGTGTCCGTCTGTTTCCCCAAGCCCCTGCCAAAATGGAAAGGTGAATAATGCTGCGTTAGCATACATTATTTAACTGTTCAATGAGGTTGAACTTTTAAAAAATGTTTTCCTGGATATTTGTATTTCTTTAAAGAGGCACTTCGCTAAAGCGATTTGGAAAAGGGAACCCAGCTATTCAGCAAATGAAATACACTTCCACCTTACTTGCACTTTAAGAAAATCAAACTTTTCTGTTTCTAATAGACGTGTTAAATGTATAAAGACAAGAACAATAGAAATACGACTTTCTGTCATTTAAGAAATAGACCAATGATCTGTAATGTGCCATGGCCAGTAAAACATATGGTGGGAATTAAGATTTTCAGAGGGATAGAAAGGACGGCTTGTTTCTTTCACTGGCTAAAAGGTTATGACCCACAATGCACCACGTGACCTGTCAAGACCTACTGACCCACCAATTATCCTGTGGAAAATGGAACTCACTAACTCTTCCTAAATTTCACCCAAATCTGCAGCTCCTGCTGTGTTCCCCATCTCTGTTAAAGGCATCACATCTACCCAGTCAGCCAAGCTAGAAATCTGGGGGTTGTCACCATTTCTTTCTCTGCCCCAGGCAGCTGCTCCCTCCCTCACCCTTTTCATTGAGCCTTTGTGAGGAGAAAACAAGGTAACACGTGTAGAAGGGCCGAGCACAAAGGCCTAGGAGCAGTGGTCAGGAAAAAGGATTTTACTCTTTCATCTTTCAGAACACACTCAAAAAACAACAGTACAATTTTAAAAAGCAATGCCCTGTTACCCAGGATCTCCAGCTTTCCACACTGCCCACCTTGGGCTTCTGCCTTACTCCGATCATATACCTGAAGGAATTGGAGTGTAAGATACTTACCATTCACTAGGCAGGAATAATGGAGTTGGCCATGTGGAACATATTAATTGAAAAACACCCTAATCTTTTTACTCTATAAACAGAAAGGATGCTAATGATTTCTTCTCTTCTTACAGATCAGTATTATTTTAAACTTTGGTTTGGAAGGAAAATTAGATGGACTGCTCTCAGAAAGATTCGGGAGGGGAGGTCACATGAAGGCAAAGGCAGCATGGCTAAGTGGCTGTGGAAAGTGAAATAAAAATCTCCACTCACCACCTCCTGACCTAGTTATAGGTTATCAGTTATCTCCTCTACCGCAAAGCGTATTTCTGGCCCATGTCTTCCACCACCTTCTGTTGGTGGGTGCTCAGCGACTACAAATTCACTTTAATATATTATCCTCAGCAAAACATAATTAAGGACAAAAATGGGCTGCTTCTAAAAATAATATTGTGCGTTTAAAAAGAAAATATTATGAGGTTTGGATTATCTGCTGTTTCGGATTATCTCTGCCACTGCTCTAGAGGGTCAAATTTCCTCTGCAGCTTAGGATTCCTTGAAAACATGTGTTTAGTTATAAACATAAGTCTCTCTGGGGAATCTCCAAATGGGAATGTTTCTCTCCTTTGTGAGTGAGAAATGCATGTATTTCCTTTGACACAAAGGGAAGCATTAATGCTTGCCAATTTGCAGATAATTTCAAAATGTGTTCTAACCCCCAAACTTTTACCAGTCAGCAAAAATTTTTCGAGCATCTGGTAATGAACATGTGTCAACACAAGAAATTCAGTTCTTAACTATTGTTGTGCTTTATCTTTTAAAGTGTTAATCAAATGAAAAGTAGTGTTTCAATCAGAAAAGTAATAATACCTCTCTTTCTCACTCCATTCCCCTAAAACACCCAGCCCCTTTTCCGGGAGCAACCACTCTTAGTAATTTATTAAAAATAATTTTAGAAATAACCCCACAAAGATAGGTACATATAGGTATATTTATCCTTCCATTTTTACATAAATGGCAGTATATTATTCATATTGTCCTACATTGTTATTCAGTTGCTCTATCCTGGAGGCTGTTTTAAATCAGGAGATTCACACATACACACACACAATTTCCCTTACCAATATCATAGTATTCCGCTGTGTAGCCTTGCATTAATTTATTTAGCCAATCCTTAGAGATCTATAAGTTGTTTCTAAGTTTCTTTTCTATTATAAGAAATTTTGACAACACCTTCATCTCCCCTTTAAAATGAAAAATGTAAAAGATACCCAAAAATAGAGAATAGCATAATGGTCTCTCACCATTAGCAAAAACCAACTAACTCATTTATACCCCTCCACTTTCCCTGCCAGATGATTTTGAGGCAAATTTATTCCATAAATATTTAATTATTTATGTGTATCTATTACAAGGGTTTTTTTGAAAACACATACCATTACCATACCTAGACCATTAAAAAGAATTTATTTATATTGATAACATCCCATGTTAATTTTACCTTATGGACTATTGTTTAGAACTGGTATATCAAAATAAGAATCCAAACAAGGTCCAACATACACTGCATTTGACTGATATGCCTCTTAAGTCTCTTTTTTTAATTTTTTTTGAGACAGAGTCTCACTATGTCGCCCTCGATAGAGTGCTGTAGCATCATAGCTCACAGCAACCTCAAACTCTTGAGCTTACATGATTCTCTTGCCTCAGCCTCCCAAGTAGCTGCGACTGCAGGCACCCGCCACAAAGCCCAGCTATTTTTTAGTTGTTGTCATTGTTGTTTAGCTAGCCTGGGCCAGGCTCAAATCTGCCTGCCCCGGTGCATGTGGCCAGCACCCTAACCACTGCACTACAGGTGCTGAGCCTTAAGTCTATTTTAATTGATAAATTCCCCCTTCTTTTTTTTCCTTGCAAAACTGGGGGGGGGGGGGTTCCTACAGTTTCCCACATTCTGGGTTTTATTGCCTGCATTGCATGTTGCTGTTTAACATGTTCTCTCTTCCCTGTATTTTCTGCAAAGTAGGGGTTTGATTAGGAGACTTTATCAGATTCCTGTCTCATGCTTTGGTAAGAATACTTCTAGGTGGTATTGTGTGTTCCCTTCAGGAGATCATAGGCGTTCTTGCGTGTAGGTATAGGTGTCATTATAGAATAAATTCCTCTAAGTAAAATTGCTTGTTCCATTTTTTATTTAGATAAGTATTACCAAACTCCAAATTGCCCTCCACAGAAACTGTATGTACTTACTTTCCTACCTGAAATATATATGAGTCTCTGCCTCCCCACATCAACACTGTTACTTTTTTATCAAGTTTTTTTTTGCAGTTTTTGGCTGGGGCTGGGTTTGAACCCACTACCTCCGGCATATGGGGCCAGCACCCTACCCCTTTGAGCCACAGGCGCCGTCCTGTTTGTCAAGTTTTTTAGTCTTTGCCAATCTGATAGAACAATGTTATCATGTCAAGAGCTAACACAGTGTAGATTTGACTAGAACCAGATTTCATGTTGCCGCAACTCAATTTCTTTCTATATTAGCTCACACGAGTGCTATATTATAAGTCAGTATATCTATAATTGTTGTAACACTACAAATTTTCTATTTAAGACAAAATAATCAACATGGTAAAATATTTGTTAAAACTTAATATAAAGACTTATGTGCAATGCCACTACCTTTGAGCTGTCAAGCCAGATGTAGCTTAAAGAAATCTTGTGTTTATATTTAGGAAATGGTGGAATTTCCCCTTTTCAACGACCATATCTTTTTTTTTTTTTTTGAGACAGTGTCACTATGTCACCCTAGGTAGAGTGCTATGGTATCACAGCTCACAGCAACCTCAAACTCTTGGGCTTCAGCAATTCTCTCGCCTCAGCCTCCCAAGTAGATGGGACTACAGGCACCCACCACAACGCCCAGGTACTTTTTTGTTGCATTTGTCATAGTTGTTTAGCAGGCCCTGGTCAGGTTTGAACCCGCCAGCCTCGGTGTATGTGGCCAGCACCCTACCTGCTGAGCTACAAGCGCCAAGCCTCAACACCCATATCTTAAGCATTAGCTCTGTGCCAGGCATGTGGAGGGATCCAGTGACAGACTGAGACCAGCAAGGTCTTTGTACTAATGAGCTTATAGTCCAGTAAGGGAGGTGAGACACTTAATCAAAATGCAATTAAAATTTAGAGGAGGGAGAGGTCACTTCAGCTGCAGGGATCAGGAGTTGGCATTTAAAATGGGCCTTGAGGAACGGATAAGTTCCAGTAAGGCTTATCAGCTGGGGATCACATTCCCCATGGCAGGAAGGGTGTGAGCAAAGCCTGGAGATGAAAAACGTACAGAACATAGACAAGGAGTCCTGAGAAAGTCATTTCGGCTGTGGAGTAGATAAAGAGGAAATATACATTCTGGTAAAGAGTGAAAGGCCCAACAGGTGTTGTTTTATAAAAAATCCTATCACTTGGGTCTTTTAAATAGCAGTCACTAAGCATGTTACCGTTATATCTTTCTAAACAATCTCTGATACTTTTATGTGCATTTAATGAATATCAGCCAAATGAAGTTTCTATAATGTTCCACATAGACTAAATAATGAAGAAAAAAATAGAGGAAACCACATTTCTTTCTTCCTTAATCAAAGCTAAATGGAATTGAGGCACAAAGGTTTTTTGTTTTTTTTTTTCAATTACAATTTAGAGTAACAACTTGAGAAAAATTTTCAGAATTCTTAATAATCACACCAAATTACAGGCTCAGTGAATTTCTCTCCATTGTGATTGACAAGAAGAAATATCCACCATCTTAGAAAGCTGGGATTCTTTGGACAACAAAATACAGCAACAATCAGTGTTTTCTACTGCCAGATAAGATTCATTTCAAAGACTAGGTAGCCTTTGAACAGTGCTGTCCAGTAGAATTTTCTGGAATAGTGGAAATGTTCTACATCTTCAATCTCCAGTACAGAAGCCACTAGCTACATGTGGCTACTGAGCATTTGAAATGCAGCTAGTGAAACAGAAGAACTGAATTTTCACAAATGTTATTCAATTGTCATTCATTAAATTGTAAATTTAAAATAGTCACATGTGGCTAGTGGCTTGTGATGCAGCATTTAGCTAAAAACTGTTATTAGTTTTTTCCTGAAAGATTGAGTTATTGATTAAAATAACATACACCAATACAGCATGAACTCACAAAGCATTTTAAAGTCCATACTACAATGAGTGTGAGATGTAGTCTGGAGCAACAGAATTTTCACATCCAGAGAATTCCACTTGTAGTCAGAGGCAATAGCAATACTTTTTTTGATGAAAAATTTACTGGGTCCTGTTCTTTTCAAAATGGCAAGCATGCATGCTTCTGCTGCACAACACACTTTAAAGAACAGATAAAGATCAAAACTCTTAAGTGGCAATAATCAAGTAGAAACAGTGCAGCTCAATTTGAGTTTAACTAAGTTGGATTTTCTTTTTCTACAAGCATCTTAAAGGCTAACCCCTCTGGATATCTCATGCAGTGAAAATATGCCTTAAGTTATTAAGCAAGAGTCCCTTTTGCAGGCTTTTTAAAATGGAATTTCAGATTCATTAGAACAAAAGGATGCACTTTTCTCGACCTTAGGAGCTTGTGACTATTCGGAGATGAAAAGAGTAGTGACACTAAGGAAAACTATTGTCCAGAAAAATAAGCCTCTCCAAGGGGCACCAGGAATCCACAATAAAATCCCTGTTTCCAAGAAAATCCAGGCATTTCCATCAAAAAAGCCTAGAAAGATAAATAGAATGTCCTTATAAGCCACAGGTTTTTAATAATACAAAATGTCTAAGTCCAGGGTAAACAAAGAGCTAAGAAAAACTAACATCTACTAACCCAAGTTTCTCAAGACCCAGGTCGTGACCTCAAGCCTGATCACAAGGTATTTTCAAAAGAACTGCTTTTCCTGCGCCTGCAATGAGTTTATTTTGTGAAACTTATTTGTCTACAGAGCTCTACAACTGCACGGAATTTTAGAGCCAGGTGAATTATGATAACTTTTTCATTTCACAATCATGAGAAATGGGACTGGGGGCTAATTTAAAAACTGGTGTCCATGTCCTCCATACAGCAAACAGAACAGGCTGGTATGTTGAGTGTAAAGTTAACATTTATTTTCATCTTATCATTATCCTAATGCATTTGTTCCTTTCTCACCTGATTTTCCAAACGTGATTACTGAAGCTTTTCAAAAATGTGAATTCTTCATCTTCAAGGCTTTCTGAATGAGCTATTTAAGTATTGTTCTTTCCAATTTCAACCCTCTAGGAGGCACAAGTCAACAGATCGCTCTTCCCTTTGTTGCACAAACTATTTAAACTTGCTGCTCTACCACATCCTTTCTCTGACGGCTGACTTCCAGGAACTAACCTGTGGTTTTGAAAACAGAGTATTTTCCATAGCAAGCTGTATTAGTTATCACTGACTTTATTCGTGTATTCTGATGGTGTGCCTTGGGGCTTTTACAATGGTCTACAAAAAAAAAAAAAAATCAAAGACCAATAAACAAAAAACCCAGGAGTGTTGTTCAACCACCTAAATGTTGATTCATTTGTTTTTATGCTTAGCATTTTTTTTTTTTTCACTGAGGCAAGCTCTGAAAAATGTTAAAAAATAAAAGCAAAACTAATTCCCTGTGGTCTCTAGAGTGTTTTTCTTGCACTTTTTTAATAAATAATTCAAGAATATATAATGTTTCTTTTCTAAGTTCTGTTAACAGCTCCTAAGAATTAAACTGTCACTACTGAGTCATTTTTCTGTGCCGGGACTAGTCTTTTTAATCTTTATCCAACAATGGGCAAGACCATCCTCTTTCATACTCAGGGATTTATTTAATGTAAACTATTTTGATTTTTAATGATTTGGAATAAATTACGTAGGCTGGCAGAAAAAATCATTAAAGGAGCGGGCTCTTGTCATGCTTATTAGAAGACCAGTTTTCTGAGCACTTTTAAAAAGTCAGGTTGAGGTTGTATGTCAGGGCTCAAGTTTCACAGCTATCTCCACTTTGAAACATAATATATAAAAGCCGTGTTTCTTTTTTTAATAAGAAATCAAGTGTGTTTTGTGCTTAAGTGGGAAACATTTCAACATTTCAACTATAGTCAAGCCCTCCACTTTGAAATAGAAGGATCCTGAGGAAAGAGTGATGGCTAGTTTGTTGCTGAAAGAATCTTTGTGAGATGTTACTGCTGTCCCTTTGGCTGAAATGGTGACCAGCACTAATCTTAAAGGTCAAACTGGTAACAGTACTTTGTTCTAGTAGTACATTTTAACATCATTAAAAAAAACTAAATCTTTCATCTTTAATGATTTAACATCATTAAAAAAAAAACTAAATGAAATGGCTAAGCCCAACCTCTTCATACTGACAACTGTACAATTTCAATTTTGTTAATTACACTTGTATTAAGAGCTCAGAAGTAGGGCAAAAGGGAAGTTTATTTGTATGATAGTGTCTTAATCCTCAAAGAATTTATGTCCTTGGACTGGTGAAGCATTGAGAAAGCAATGTAAATCTTACTGATAGGCACAGACAAGGTAAGGCAGGAGGAATTCACTTTAACTTTGAGTTCTCTGATTAAAAAAATTTTTAAACCATAAATATGGTGGCGCTCATAGCTCAGTGGGTAGGGCGCTGGCCACATACACCAAGGTTGGCGGGTTTGAACCCAGCCCGGGCCAGCTAAAACAACGACAACTGCAACAACAACAACAAACAACCAGGCGTTGTGGCAGGCACCTGTAGTCCCAGTTACTTTCCAGGCTGAGAGGGAAGAGAATAGCTTAAGCCCAAAAGTCTGAGATTGCTCGAGCTGTGACACCACGGCACTCTACCCAGAGTGACAGCTTGAGACTCTGTCTCACAAAAAGAAATAATAAATAAATACATAAACAAATAAAACCCATAAATAACTTTTTGCAAATGCTGACACAATAAAAGTGCTATTCTGGTAGGGAAGACAAACATTCAACAAAGTGTATATTGGTGAGAGCAGACTTACTATACTGTTACATCTCCCACATTCCCAGCAGAAGTATTTAGTAGATATTAAATTAATTGATGTCAGATTAGCTGGGTTCTAGTTCAGTTGTGTAACCCTAAGTCTCTTGTATGTGCTGTGCTGTACTTTTTTATTTCATCTTGTTCGCACACACGGGTGTTAGGTACAGACTCACGCAGATATACACAAACCCTACAAACACGCTATGTCCTAGTTGCTATAGGCAACCACCACAGAAAAGGAAAGCAGTTATGGTCAAATTTCTCACAGATCCGGAGGGTCTAAGAGGAGCTGAGGCCAAGGTGCATCTCTGTTACTGACTTAAATGAAATGCTACTTAGCCAGTTCTCTGCAGCCCTGGTTCTAGAACATGGTGGAAGTGGAGAGTGGGATGGAGGAGTAATTAAACTTGTGACATTGGAATCATGGTTCCTCCAGTTGATCGTTGTGTGGTTTGGGGCAGTTAAATAACTTCAGTTTCTTCCATTGTAAAATGAGGAGATGGTATAATGTTTAGCTTATAGAGTCGTGAGGATTTTATGACTTAAAACATATAAAGCTAAAGCATTCAGAGTATGTGCGGCATGTAATACACATTCAATACATGTTAGCTGTTACCATGAATTGAGTATGGAGTGAATTCTTTATTATCAGAGGTGACCTGATGACCTGGAAACATTGGCAACCAATATTAACCACTAACAGCCACACTGTGGATGATGAATAACAAAAAGGAGGACAAAAAAAAAAAAAAAAAAAAAAAAGGAGGACAAGCAGGGGGTGGTTACTCACACCTGTAACCCTACACTTTTGGAAGACAAAGTGGGAGGATCACTTGAGCCCAGGAGTTCAAGACCAGCCTGGTCAACATAGTGAGGTGCCATATCTACAAAATGTATACATATATATTTTTTAAATTAGCCAGGCATGGTGGTGTGGGCCTATAGTACCAACTGCTGAGGAGGCTGAGGTAGGAAGATCACTTAAGGCCAGAAGTTTGAGGTTTCAGTGAGCTATGATGACATGATCGCACTCTAGCCTGGGGAACACCCCCCAAAAAAAAGCAAGAGAGAGAGAGAAGTTGGTACTTTTAATAGAAGTGCTTAGAGCCAGAATACAGCAAAAATCCTGTGCTGTCCAATGTGGTTACCACTAGCCACATATACTATTAAGGACTTGAAATGTGTTTGGTCTGAAATAATAAGATGTACTGTAAGTATAAAATGCATGCTGAGTTTCAAAGACTTAGTAGTAAAAACAGGCAAAATGTCTCATTAATCATTTTTATACTGATTGCATGTTCAAATGAGTACACTTTGAATATGCTGGGTTAAATAAAATATTCTATTACAGTTAATTTCATCTGTTTTTTTATTTTACTTTATAAAAGTGGCTATAAGAAAATTTAAAATTACATGTGGTGTGGCAGTGCCCGAAGCTCAGTGGGTAGGCCACCAGCCACATACACAGAGGCTGGTGGGTTCAAATCTGGCCTAGGCCTGCTAAACAATGACAACTGCAACAACAACAACAAAAATAAAATAAAATAGATGGGCATAGTGGTGGTTGCCTGTAGTCCAAGTTATGTTGGAGGCTGAGGCAAGAGAATTATTTAAGCCCAAGAGTTTGATGTTGCTGTGAGCTATGACGCCACCGCACTCTACGGAGGATGACATAGTGAGACTCTGTCGCAAAAAAAAAGAAAGAAAGAAAGGACTCCAGGTGAGACTCGAACTCACAACCTCAGCATAACCGATTATGTCACTGGAGCCCCGGTTACCCTATTGGTCAGCAGAGTACTTCAGTTGTTCATAGCCACGTGACCTCACTGGACAGCTCCGCCTTGTGTTTCATATGCAAATAAAACTTAAAAAAAAATAGCCGGGCATTGTGCCAGGCTCCTGTAGTCCCAGCTACTTGGGAGACTAAGGCAAGAGAATCGCGTAAACCCAAGAGTTGGAGGTTTCTGTGAACTGTGATGCAATGGCACTCTACCGAGGGTGACATAGTGAGACTCTGTCTCAAAAAACAAGTATAAAAAAAATTACACGTGGTGATGTGTATCATGTTTCTATTGGACAACGCTTCTCTAAAATGTCAAAGGAGTTGTCCCTGTGCTCAAACTCTTTTCTCAGTAGTCTCTCACTGGTGACTCACTTAAATCAGCAGGTGACTCTGTCCAAGAAAGTTCTATTTCCCTCCCTCTCCATCATATATCTGTGTCATGAAACTCTGACACCAGCACTGTGCTTTACTCTGACTTATTCATTCAAATACTTCCATCATGGCTTTTCTGTGTCTCCTTTGTGGGTGAGAATAAAGATTTCTGAAATGGTGCTGAGCGATAGATAGGCCTGGCTTCAAGTGCAAGCTCCATCATGTGCCCGCTATGCAATATCAGTCAAATGACCTATCCCTTCACAGCCTCTGTTCACCATCTAGAAAAGTAGGGTAACACCAAGAATTACCTATCCAATAAGGTTATAATGTGAGATATTTATTCTGAATATTTAGGGCAGTGCCTGGCATGCAGTAACCATCTGATCACTGTTGTATGTTATTAATCCCATTTTTACCTTGAATGTTTTGCAGGCCGATTCCATTTTGAGTTTAGGTGAAAAATCTACCCAGGCCATTCTGCAGATGAATGATAAAGTGATGGAATCACTTAAGATTTAGGATTTCAAGTACTTGTATCTTCTGTTTAAAGAACTGATGGAGCAGATATGGCAGCTAAACTCATTTTAGAGGCCCAGGGGGAGTGAGAAGTAAGTTTCTTGAATGGGAAGTAATTGAGGGGTCAGAGATGGCCTGGAATTGTGGCCTTCAGGATCTCTGAGAAAGGGCAGAATGAGTAAAGTAAGTGGAGACCTGAGCTGCTCATTCAACCTCCGAAGGCCCTATTTTCTGCCAGTGAAGTACAGGCATAACCTTGAAGGAACTAAGAACATTTTACCCCCAGATATGATGACTTTGACATAAAGAGTATTTTGAATTGAAGGCCATTCACAATCAGAAAGCATTGGAAGGCGGTTTCCCTCTATCTGCATAAAACCAGACTGACTTGCTTTAGGGGATCAAAGGTGGCAACTAACTTTGTTTCATCCGTGAGAATGCTAGTAGACCTGGCCCAAGACATTTAAAACACAATACCTGTCTTTCAGGTCAATTTACAAATCAATGTTTCCTCTATCTACACTCACCCAGTAACCTCTTGCTTCCCCCATACTCCTTCTCCCCCTCCCATCAAAAAGGCATCTATAAAGATATCTGACCATCACTAAGACACGGGGTAATCAATCATTCTTGTAGTTCCTCCCATGTGCATGGTATTTGAAAATAAACCTTTCTCTTATTAAACTGCCTTAGTTGTGAGTTGATCTTTCAGTGGACTTCCAGGGGAAAAAGGGTGAGTTTCTCTGTGATCCCTAGAACCTCAACCATCTACCTCATAGACTCCAGGTAGATGTCAAGCAAAAAGAAGAAATAATAATATGTGCGTGTTGATGTGCTTTGAAAACTGTTGAGCACCAAAACAGAGGGCACAGTTCATCGTTCTCTTTCTGAATACCCAGGTACACAATTTAAGTAGAGCAGAACTCAAGTGCCATGGTAGGTCAGAAAAGGTAGGAATCATCATGTACTAGCCTTACTAAGGAAGGCTTCCTGTGGGAGGTGTAAGTCGAAATGACCCTGAATGAGTGGGAGGAGAAAGAACTAGAGACTATTGATTTGCCCAAATCTCTGTCACATGTCCGTGTCACGAGGTAAATTACTAATCTACTTTGGACACAAACATGGTCAACGAGGTTCCTAGAATCTTTCTGATGACTTAGACGAAAGTAAGCCTTTATTGATAGCATAGAAGACAAAGCAAAATGTAATCCAGGCCATGGACTCTTGTGCTTACTTTTGTGGATTAATTTTATTTATTTATTTATTTTTATTGTTTGGGATTTATTGAGGGTACAAAGAATTAGTTTACACTGATTGCATTTGTTAGATAAAGTCCCTCTTATAATTGTGTCCTGCCCCCAAGAGGTGTGCCTTACACTGTGACCTCTCATCCATCTCCCTTCTCCCACCTCCCAACTTGCTCATTCCCCTACCCCACCTTGTATTAGCTCATCTACTGCCTTCCTATTAGAATAGTACATTGGATTCTTGCTTCTCCATTCTGTGATGCTTTACTAAGAAGAATGTGTTCCACCTCTATCGAGGTTAATATAAAAGATGTAAAGTCTCCATCTTCTTTAGTGACTGAATAGCATTCCATGGTATACATATACCACAGTTTGTTAATTAATTCCTGGGTTGGTGGGCATTTAGGCTGTTTCCACATTTTGGCGATTGGAAATTGAGCCGACATAAGCAGTCTATTGCAAATGTCCTTATGATAAAAGGATTTTTTTTTTCCTTCTGAGTAGATGTCTAGTAATGGGATTGAGGGATCAAATGAGAGGTCTAATTTGAGCTCTTTGAGGATTCTCCATACTTCCTTCCAAAAAGCTTGTATTAGTTGTCAGTCCCACCAGCAGTATAAAAGTGTTCCGGATTAATTCCATGTTAATTCCTGGTTGGCTACAGTCTCTGCGACGAAATGTTGTGTGTTAACATTTATCTCCACAAAAATAGAAACATTCTGCCAAATTCTTGAATCCCTGAATAAGCACCAATATTTATGAGAAATTATAATTTAGATGATCAATAAAATAAAACTCATGGGAATAAATAAAAAAGTTCATGACACAGATAAAAAGCCAAAGTCTTCATTAATCCTCCACAAGCTCAGTTCTCTCTCCAGAGGTAACTAATTCATTATTACTATTATTGCCAGTTAAAAGGAAGAAGGGGAAGAAGGGGTGGGGGGCTGGGGGAAGAAGGAACAAAAAGGAGGGGGGATGAGATAAAGAGCAAAGATTTATGGAGTGGGAAGAGAACTCAGAGGTAATCTAGTAAGTGATTTGCTCAAATGTCATTCAGCTAGTTAGTGATAGAGCACAGACTCAAGCTGAGATCTTCAGATTCTCACTCCAGGTCTCTATCGATCTTAAGGCATGGTTTTGGGAGAGGGAGGTTAGAATAGTCAGTGGGAAGGGAAAAGCCCAAATTCCCAGCCTTAGTCTTTCTAGATTCCCACCTCCTCCCACTCTTTGAGATGCAAAAACCTCTCTCTTAACTAACACTTTGAACTGGCTTCCCTTAATCTCCCCCTACCCTTTTCTACTCCAAATCACCAAAGGGAACTTCTCTGTGAGCTGGTCTCAGTCTTTACAGAGAAACTCCCCAGAGTTACCATTATTTACTATGGAAACATTGCTTGATCTCTCAGTTACATATTTTTAGACAGGGTTAAAGAATGGCTGATGTTATCTAGCACTTTACCTATGGTTCCTGGTAGCTGGGAAACAATGTTGAAATAGAATTTAGCAAGTGGAAAAGAGCTGGCATTTCTGATATTCCTCACTACAAATATTCAACCTAGTCACTAGACCAACAATGGAAATGTCAACACTCTGAAAGGGGGTCTCACAAAAGTACAATTTGAAGTTCTCTCCACCATCACAGAATTTACAATCTAGTTGGGCGGATGGACAAAGCTCAATTATCCATAATGGCTTCAGCAAAGATGTGATAATACCTCACCTCATTAGCATGTTAGCATATGCTATAAAATATGATAATTTTAAGCTCAGATGAACGATTTTTATTCTTTTTCCCTATAAAAGGCTGGGGTGGGGATCCAATTCATGACATTCCTAAACAACAATGGGGACACTGTTTTCACATTGCTCATTCCAAAAGGCATTTCTGAAAGCTAGAGATAGATGCCTTTTTGAAAGTAGACCACAGTTTCTGGCACAATACTTAATTTATTCTTCTTTGATGACATGCCTGGTGGAACGAAGGAAATGGATGGAGGGCATTACATAAAACCTGATGAGGCAGAATTCTAACACAGATGGTGTAACAGTTTACACAATATTAACCACTCTTTTAATGTCAAGTTAGTACAGAGAAAAGCATCAAGAGTCAGCTGTGCTTCTGCTTCTTAAACTATATAGTTGAAGAAAAATCTAAGAAACAATTATGTGAGAAATTTTTACATTGTACGTTATGCATTTAAACCATGAAGAAACCATGACCATTTTGATGGTCAAATGCTTATTATTTGGTATCATGATCTGGGATCCCAGGCTGGAGTGGAGGTGTGAAGGGTGAGAATACTTGAGTAGGAGGAGGGTCTTCTATGTCTTCCAACTAGTACAAAAAGATTGGAGTTAAACAGCGAGAATGACCAGATGGATAAATTTTCCCCCCAAGCTGTTCCTCGGTGCCTTGCTGGCACTGCACTGCTGGTGCCCCAAAACTTGGTAGTAAAAAGTTGGGATCTCTGCAAGGAATCCGAGAAAGAGCCATAGGGCATCAGCAAGGGGGAAGAAAGAAAGTAAGCAAACATGTAGTGCTAAGCATTGGAATCACTCCGTAGCTGTCACATACTATCTCACTTATTCTTCACAACAGCCCTACCGGAAAATCGAGCTTGAAAATAAGTCAAGGACTATTGAAAGTTTCTTTTAAAATCAACCACGGTGGTTTTCTTTATCCTGGCTCTGTGACAGCAGAGGCATTTTAGGCAAGTCTTTCTGGAGCCTCAGTTTACTCATCTGTAAAATGATTAGGTTAGATACCCATTGAGGGACTTGCTCACCTAAAATTTTGCCTCAATGATCTTTTAAAAGATACCCAGGTAAGCCATTTCCAGGTGCAATGCTGTTGTGCTTAGTATTTCATCAAAACTTAGCCTTGAAAGAATGTAAGAACTTGACCAGGAGTTGGGCAAAATTAAAGACAAGTTGAAATTTGTGATTCTTTTCACAAATTATGCTAATCTTTCAAATGCTAGATCTGTAGCTGCAAACGTGGAGGTATTAAGAGCCAGCAGAATTAATTATAGAATTAATTTTCTGAGAGTTTTAGGCCTTAAATATCAAGACTTTTATGTAAACTTGGTAACACTTACTGGCGTTTAAGAAACAGGCAGTGTGTATGCTGCATTAATCAAATATAGAGATTAGTTTAAGAATGGTGGGTTTGAATTGTAAATGAAATAGTTGAAATTGCAGAAAACCAAGGGACTGTACACCAAAACAAGGATAAATAGGATACTTTGTTTAGGAACCGAAATACAACATGAATCCTTTCATCTTTTATATTTAAATTTCTGACACGGTAGTAAAAATGAAGTAAATACATGACTCCCCCCACCCCAGCAGATTTTAAAGATGGTACAAACTACTATTTACAGGAAAAGCTTTTTGAAGCGTAATGAAAAGGAGTAATTAAGTTGAGTGGGACAACAACTAATACAGTAAATAAAAATTGGTTCTTGTTTTTATTAGGTGATTGCCTAAATTGATGGAATCTATTCGATGTCTAGTTTGTTGATTATTCTTAGACACATCTCATCTTAAAAAATAAGTTGGGTTAATGAATAAATTAATAAATAAATATATAAGGCTATCACTACATCTAGTAACTAATAAAAGACATAGCATCCAGATAACACTAATAAACAATGTCAGAAGAATAAGTATATTTGTGACAACTGAAAAAAAGATGATAACACTGGGAGAAAACGTGATTAAAACATGCGAAGGGAAAAAATTTTTAATTTGGCTCAAATTAAAGGAAGCCTAAAGTAGTATGTTTGGGTATGAAGGCTGTTAACATTCGCAAGGTGTGTATCTGACTCTAAAAAAGCTACATACTCCTCTCCATCAAGATCTAGTGGTTTCCATGCTTTTGTTTAAATGGTTTTTAAAGTAAAATTGCAAATGAAATAACTATGAAAGGATTTACAGATTAGTCCAGTATTACATTCTAAAAAATATAATTTAACCCTACATATTCACTAGGATTATTTGTGTTGTTGTTTCTCCAAAATCAACAAGCAGACTCTATATTTAAAATGGCTTTGTTTATTAGTCCTGATATCCTCCAAGGAAACACTGAACTTTGGTCTAGTTAATTAATTATAAAAAAAACATAAAAAAGGTTTACACACTATAGCACGATATTTTTTATAATACATACCAAAATATTATATTTGCTTCTTTAATCTTGAGTTCTTGGGTACTTAAAACACACTCTAGAATGATGTTATTTAGTTCAGCAAGTTTATCAATTTGATACCTAAACATTCGCACAAATATGCAACCCGTACTTAAATCATAGCTTCCACGTTTTCTTCTTGTTTTTATCTACTAGCACATAAACCGTGTTGATTCTCACAGTTGCTTTAATAAGTAGCAGCTATAGAATTTGGATCACTAAAAGCTATAAAGGAGCTGCTTGTCTGAGGGATGTTAATCATTTTTTAAACTTAGGGAGTAAAGTTTCAAGTAGTAAAATTCATTAGGGCTTTAAAAAGTGTGGGATGATATGGACAGCTCACTCTTTTCTGAAAGAATAAAAAATACATGCAGAGCTCCAAGTAGGGTCATAAATTACATGATTTTAAATAATAAAAATGTGCCTTTGCATATTTGATTTTTAAATCATTAGTCTTCCTGTTGATTTAGATATCCTCTCAAAAATTTCAAGAGTAAGCTCGATTACATTTGTTTTGAGAAAATAAAATCTCTCTTTCATTTTAAAGTACATGTCCTCTGTAGGCTGTATCTGCTGAAAGATTCCCTTTTACAGTGAGTGTTAGCCCTGTTATTTAGGTTGTTCCAAGCTTTCATTGCAGTCCTTTCAGGCATCTGGATAATTCAACACATTTCACTGCGCCTTCCTCCTCAGCATGAAAAAGGCCAGACAATAGTTCCACTTCCTTCAGCAATCACAAGTCAGGAGACAGTTAAAGAGAATCTCTAAGCTTAGCAGAAAACTACCAAGCTGAGGATAAACGTTATCTTTGAGGAGAGAAAAAAAAAGAAAGAAAGAAAGAAAGAAAGATAAAAGCAAAGAAAGAAAATGGCAGTGTGCCCTTTTTCCACATAGGTAGTAGATTATCACGCTTTATTTCAGCTATAGCAGAATTAATACTAAATAACTTAAAAGTTTCCTAACTTTAAATGCATATTTGTTATCCAGAGTATATACTTCTTAATTACGACATTTTCAAAATAACAGACTCACTGGTGTAAGATGACTAAATAATTGGATCATTTTTAACACCACAATTTACTTGCTTTGGAAGAAAATGTTATTAAGGTGATAATTTTGGAGGCTTGTTTTGAATATAAACTTCATCTTTTATTGTGTTGCATACTGTGACATATGTTCCATTTAGAAAAGTTATAATGGTGCAAAGATGGACAAATTTAATCAGAAAACTGATTGGAAAAAAGTGATGTGTGCAAAACATTTCTGGTTTATTGCTTTTTCTTTGATTATAGTATTACAGTCTGCTAGCAATTTTATGGTTTGTAATACCAGAAGTTCCACTTCTAAGGTCGCATAAACAGGAAAATCAAAGTGTTTCAAACAGAGTGTAAAAATACCTTTAACACTATTTAATCTTAATAGTGAATCACTTTAACGTCTAGTGGAGTCTATTCTCAAGGTAGATTTGATTAGAGAAACAATTTTTCTACTGATGGCAAGCAGATTGCCCATGTATCTTTTCAATATTTGCATAACTGTTTTGATTCAAAATATTTGACCTGTAAAAAATTCAGTTGTTAGTGAGAGAAAAGTATGTTTTAACATACTACTGAGACAAGCAAAGATTCATACAACAGTGTCATTTTAAAGTATCACATAGTATCAAAAAATAGTTGCCAGTTGTTTTAAGCGCTAGTATCAATATACTTAATCTCAATTATGTAAGATGTAATTTGATTCTACTGTAACTTAATTATTCTTGCCATTCAAAGGAAAATTAAATCATTAATAAAGATAAGAAACATTTATAAACAATGGAATACATTATTCAAAAATATCAAAGTTGGCAAAGATCAGTTTACTAAAAAGTAAAGTTTATTTGCAAATGAAATACAATAAAATGTGCATTTTAAATTTATTCATATTTCAGAAAGTTGACCAACCTCTTGCTGCCATTTGGCTGTCATTAAAATCCTTTGAAATTGGAGTAAATATATTTTCACTTTCTACATTTGTAAACCAAGGATATTAACTGTGCATGTTCAATTAGTGAAATTTTCTCCTTCTCAAGCGGTAAATCTTTCAAAATCCATATTTAATTTACATTGACATGATTTAGTGAAAGATATGTTGTTTATTTTATTTACATGATTTATGCTGGTGCACGCTATTGAAAAGAACAACATTTAGAAGTTCATTACTAACGCTACTTTTTTCTTTGTTTTGTTGACATAAGTTTCATAAATAAATAACAGGCTTGATAAACAAACAATCAAATTTCACTTTTTCAGGTTGATTTGTGCTACAAGAACGAGATTGATTCATTGAAAAACTATGAAATGTTTATAAATAAGGGAAATACATAGTTTTAAAAAGGTTTGTGAAGACCAGTTTTACAGGATTCTAATGAAATCACAGTTCCTGCTTTGGGATCAAATAGCAAAATAGCATTTGAAATATTTTCTCCTTGTGACCTCCCCCCCACCCATTTTGTTCAGTGAGTGTTCTGATCTGCTGGCTTTGTTCTAGGCCTCATGGGCATGCACATGAACACAAGGACTCAGAAACACACAAATGTAGCAAAACACATATTTAGGTAGGACATTTAATTTCTTCTCCAGGGCAAAACCAGAGTGTAAGAGACCTTAACTGCAAGTGTAGTCTAAAAATTTTAAGTAGTAAATACACATAGAACAAAAGCTCTATTCTAGTTGTGTGAGGAACATAATACTCTTAAATTACTTTCTGGTTTCCATGGGGACCTTTTTGTTCTAAGATACCAATCATTAGATTTAACTCAGCCACTTAATATTATTTCTAATCAAGTGAAATGATTTCTCGACTGGGTAAAATGTCAATTACCAGCATTTTTAAAGGTGTTAAAATGCAAACTACTTGAGATTGCTGCTTCTTATGGCACAATTAAATCTAGAGGTCAATACAGAAAAATCCCTCCTCCCCTTTACAGGCAGAGAAAAGCTCAAAGCATGTCCGTCTGTATTGGTGGTTGGGTGGGTGGATACTTTGCTGGGTATATGTTGTTGTTGTTTTTTTAAATCCACCAGAAGCTCAAAATAGTGGCAAGAATTAAAAAATGTGATGAGAAATCTTAGGCTGAGGAAAGATAAAAAGTTCTCTCTCCCTTTGGCCAGTTTCCGAACCTTCCTTACATATGTTATAGAACATCTGGGCTTTCATGTAGGTATATATTCTACATGATATACATATATATGCACACACATAATACTACTTACGCTGACCAATCTGTTGGGCATGAATGATATGACTGGGGCTAGGAGTTGCGGCTCCTTTATTTTGCAGAATGCCTAAGTATTGTTTGTGTCACAATACTGGGAGCAAGCAGGAGCCCGGTGGGAGCCTGGAGCCTTAAGCCCTGGGCTGTGGTCTGGGGGAGGGGACGGGGTTGCGGGGTCACAAGCTCTTAGCTTTTAGCCTCAGCATGACCACAAGTTTTAAAGCATGAAGGGATCACGTGCTTTTCTTTGAGCTGTTAGTTATTCTGACTTTTGGTGTGTGTGTGTGTGTGTGTGTGTGAGAGAGAGAGAGAGAGAGAGAGAGAGAGAAATGCTTTGTTCTTTTAGCTTTTTTGATTCTCAGTAGTTTGGCGGATGATTAAATTGTTTTCTAAAAAAAAAAAAAAAGACAAAAATAAATCACTTCGTGTATCAAAATGTCCTAGTTTCCTATGACCCATATCTTGTGCTCAGTTAATTTTACCTTACACTGAACAGGTACTGAGATGGAATAAATTATTTTCGCCAGTTGGGAACTTGATCCAGACATTCTATATGTTATCAGCCTTTAAAAAAATTAAGAACAAGAAAATATCCTGGTAAAGCAATCTCAAAATACCTTATTCCGGGTATTGTTCTGGCTTTAAAGGGAAGAAGGGTGGGAGGAGGGGTGGGAGTTGGTGGGGTGAGTAGGAAGACTGGGAGGATGTCTCGCTCAATGAACTGTTAAAACTTTCAGAAAATTTTAAGCTAGTGAAGTCCCTCAACATAGTATTTCCACTTGAAAGCCTCTACTTAAACATTTCACTTTGGGGGAGCTACTTCTCCTTGTTCTCTTTTAAGAGGATGATTTCATCTTTTCCAACTCTCCTCTGTCTCTGGAACCAAGACACATGGAGTCAGAATGCCAAATGAAGACTTTTGATGATAATAAGATTTATTTGGGAACATATTCCATAATCAGGGCAATGGGTCTTTTTGTTCTGATGGTGAAGGGATGTGGATACGTTTACTCATTGACCAGGAGCTCTGGCTGCAGCTGCAGGACACAATTAATTATGCTAATAGTTTGTGAGGAGCGGATGTAACTCCCCCACCCCCCGCTTTTTTTGGGGGGGAGGGGAATTTGGCAAAAGGGGAAGGAGACGCCCTGGGGTCGGATCACATGATATTATCTTCGCGCCACTTTCGCAAAACCCCTTTTTTACTCCAGGTTTTGCTCGAGCTCAAAGGTACAGTTCTTATCTTCTCTAATACAATGTTTCTTAAAGTCGGGTCTAAGATCTCTTCCCTCCCCCTCTTCTTCCCACAGCTAGTCGTTACCATTAAAGGTCGAAAGTTGCATTGCAGTCGGTGCAGTCTCACAGGAGGGATCTGGTTGGGTAGTAAACTTCGGGCTGCGTAGCTTCCAAAAAGTATCTGGCAGACGCACCAGGGTGGGCTGCAAGGTCTGGTTTGAGCGCTTTATGAAAAAGGGAGAAAGCCCACCTGTGGGAGTAACTCCCGTTGGAGAAATGAATGTGGTTCGTTGCATCACCGCTGACTCCTGAAGGGCGCTGGCCGTTCAGGTTGGACTCCATCGCGGGCAAGGGGCGGGAGAGGCCAGTCTTTTGTAATCTGCTTGCCTGAGCTACTACTGTGCACCAGGTTGAGAATCACATGGCGTCCTTGTCTTCTTCTAGGCTTTGGGCTGCCACAATCATCCGCGGTAACAATAGTGCGGGGGGGTCCAGCTTCATTTTGAGCCCACTCCCTCTTTCCTTACGCCCGCTTGCCTTCCAGTGCTTTCCTTCCCCGGACCCTGCGTACTCAGGGCTCTCTGATTTGTCTCATCTCCCGAATCCCGCCCAGCCACCGGCCTCCCCAAACCCCTTCTGCGCCCGTGTCCGCCAGGGAAGCGGAGAAGGTGTAGTCTTGTTAGCGCATTTTTTCCGGTGTTTCAAGTCTGGTATGCTTAATTCCATTTTGATTGTGCATCTTAAACTAAGACATCATTTTATTTTCTTCAGAGTGTAGTTGGCTTTGGCCTTTAAGGAGCCTGCGCTCAATTGGTTCTCATTAGCTGTGGAATGAGAAGGGAAAACAAGATAATTGCATCCTATCTTCATTGCATGTGTGCGTGTACTCGGTGGCTGCTACCGTTAATGATACCTGCCAAGAAACCTGATTTAGTGGGTGAGGGGAGCGCCTGGCAAAGGCGCAGCCCTCTTAACAGTAGCACAAGGTGCCAGAGGTTAAGATTTTCACATGTGCATAGAGTGAATATGCTGTGTATGTATTTCTCCCCTCCTCCGGCCGTAGGAACACTTTCAGTCTAGCGGCGAGGTGGCGCGCATGCGCGCGCGGGGTGGGGGACACCCCGGTCCCACGGCTCCGTGGGCCTTGTCGTCTATCTCCGGTGGGGGGATGGGGCGAGCGTCCTGGGAGCGGGACCGGACGACATGGTAGCGAGCGCGCCATCCTGGGCCGGTCGCCAGTGGCACCGGCTCCAGCATTGGACGCTGCCAGGGCCGGCGCCCCGGGCGCGCCTTTAATTAAGGAGTCCGGCTTGGGGGAGAGAGGGAAAAATGCCGACAGCGTTCGGCCCGTGGGTAACTGGGGCTCAGTGGGGATTTCACGTCGGCGGGGTGGCGGTTCCGTTTCCTAATTCCTGTGCTGGCCGGGTGGGCGGGGGCGGGCTTTTTTCCCTGGGCTATTAAAGGCAGAGGGGCGGGCTTTTCCCAGGGATATAGCCACGGCTGGAGAGCCGAGGGGACGGAGCGCTCCTCAAGTGGTGGCAGTAAGGCTTATAGCCCCGCGTCGTTCTGGACCGGGACGTTTTGGGGTGAGATGTGCGCTAGCGGCCCCGTTTAATTTACTGAACTCTTTTTCTCGCTTCTCTTCCTCCTTGGGTTCCGCGGGAGGCTGCGCTAGCGCCTGGCACCCGGAGCGCTCCGGCGGCGCGCTTGCCCGGGGGTATATCTGGGGAGGAGGTACCGGGAGAGGGATGGACGGTGCGGGATAGCTGCGCTCGCGCCACCTGCTAGGAGTGGGCGGGAGCCCGGTCCCGCGCGCGGTTGCCCCGGCGGGTGGCTGAGCCAGAAGCGGAGACCTTCCTTGGGGAAGCTATGATCGGGGAGAGTTGACTGGCTGGGTGGGAGGGGACCGAGCGGGCGGGACTTGAGAAAAGCAAAGTACCAAAGTGCAATTGAGGGGTAGCAGAGAACGCGCGGGAAATGACTCCCCTATTTTCTAACATTGCTGACCTTTAGGATCCTGGAAAACTTTGCGGGGGTGTGTGTGTGTGAAATGAGGGGGTGCACGTGGAGCGGAAAAAAAGGACTCCCCTCCCCCTTGGCTTCTCTCCTACCAACCCGGGAATGGAGGGGGAGGGAGGCGTGGGCTTGGCGCGTTTTTGGTGCTTTGAATGGAGAACTTCGTTTCCCATGATGCTTTGTTTCTTTCTCTTTAATCTCTGTGGCGGCCGCGGCAGCACGAGGACGGGAGCGCGTGGTGTGAGCAGCTGGAGCACACCCTGGGTGCGCTGGCCGCTCCCGGACTTCAACCGAGCTTTAGGTAAGGGTGTGAGAAACGCGGGAAGAGGAAAAGGGACACATAAAGGTCTGCAGGGGAAGGTTTTTGTTTTTGTTTTTTTGTTTTATCTTTTTTTGTCTTAACGATTTAAAGAGGTTGGAGAGGGACTGCCTAGCGTGCGCGCGATGTATCCCAGATGAAAGGTTAGGAAAAGGTAATAACTAGAAGGCGCGCTCTCTGACCCGCGCGGGGCTCAGTTGTGCCACGTCGAGTCAGCAGATACTATGCATTTTGAGTCCAGTTTGGAGTATTTTTTTAATGGAGGAAAAAAATCTTTAGAGACTCAGTGTAAGAGGACAAATGTTATTCGTCTCATTTCTGTACTACATCTGTTCTTCCCCAACAGAGAATTGATTTCAGATTTACATATAATTTTTATGAACCACTTGAGTTTTAAAGACTAGTATTAGTGATATGGGCACCATTATGAAAGTCCAACATTTAAAATGCCCTCGCTTATTTAACATATCACAAATTCTGTGTTCATGACAAGTTTTCTTTTTTTCTTAAAATATATTCTATCATGAAAGAGGTAAGGGAACCTTGTGAACTTTTTTCAAATAAGGGCTTACTTCCCTGCTGCATGTTCTTAGGTAACATAAGCACTTGGAAATGAGAGGTTTTCTTATGGAAGATAATGACATGAAGGAAAGAAGAGCTAATCTGCCTTCTTTGGGTTTAATGGAGAAAATGAGTCCATAAATGTTTAAACAGAAGTAGATCCCTTTGAAATAGATCAAAATGTGACATCTCTTAGCCATCTGTGCATTATGTGAAGAGGGTAAGGGCAGTGTTTCTTAAACCAGGTCTAAAATTTCTCTTATTTTCTATTAATGGGTTGGGGGCAGGGAGCATTCATTTAATCTAACAGTTGCTTTCTGTATGCAGCCCAAAGCCTCTGTGTGAGCTCAAGACTCGAATATTCACCCTAATTTTTATATAATTTTCTTTCTCTTGGTCTGCTTCTTATAAAATCAGGGTGGATGTAATGGGCCTGCAAATTGCAGAGATGCAGATACCAAGTTTTCTTAGATGGAAGGGGGGGGTCCAAATCCACTTATACTTAAGTATTGGACTTTTTGCAATTGCCAGTGTTATTCTTGTTCAATTCTGTGTAAATAATTCAAATTATTAATATCTCTCAGGATTTGGTTGAAACTACAAAACCTGGCTTGGACACTTAAGCCAAAGGAAAGCTTGTTTTAGGAATATTAACTAGTAGTTTACTTGTTTAATTTCTAATGCGTGTGTGTGTATGTGTGTTTTTTTTTAACCAGGTGAGTGTGCGTGGATCTGTAAAGCTGGAAAAGAAGAACTCATGGAAGACTTAAAATTTGCTACAGGAATAGGCCTTGGCCATGTAAAAGTGCTTACAGTGCAGGTAGCTTTTTGAGATCTACTGCAATGCAAGCACTTCTTACATTACCATGGTGATTTAATCAATGGCTACTGCGAAGTGTAGTTGTGCATAATTAAGTCATTGATGCTTTTGAGCAGCTTCTTATAATGTGTCTCTTGTGTTAAGGTGCATCTAGTGCAGTTAGTGAACCAGCTTAGAATCTACTGCCCTAAATGCCCCTTCTGGCACAGGCTGCCTAATATACAGCATTTTCATAGTATACTTTGAGCAATAATTTGAGTAGGACAATTTTCAAAGGTTTGTTTTTGTTTTGCCATTGTCTGTTGGGAACAGACGGTGGGGACTGTGTGCAGTGTACAGTTATGTACAAAGGATAAGATTGGGTCCTAGTAGTACCAAAGTGCTCATAGTGCAGGTAGTTTGGCATTACTCTACTGTAGTGTGGGCACTTGCAGTACTCTTGGACAACGAATCTCTTACTGATGGAGAGAATATTCAAAGACGCTGCTACTCACGATTAGTTTTGCAGGTTTGCATTTCAGCATATATGTGTATATCAGGCTGTGCAAATCCATGCAAAACTGATTGTGATAATATGTGCTTTCTACGTCTTTGTGAACACCTTCACTCACGTCTCCAGCATTCATGCTCATTCATCCATGGGTGGGGATTTGTTGCATTACTTGTGTTCTATGTAAAGTATTGCACTTGTCCCGGCCTGTGGAAGAAAGGAGGATTTTTATCCGCTTATTTTGATTTTTAAATATTGTAAATTCTGATACTTAGTAATTGTAAAATGATCTGTTTTGCTGTTGTCGGGTGGATCACGATGCAATTTTGATGAGCTTAATAGGAGAAAAATTGCACGGTATCCATCTGTAAACCGCAGGACCTTTGTTGGCGACATTCTTGATCAGTACTACAGTGAGATAGATGGTAGAATCCTTTCTGTAGCTACTGCTGTTAAAAATATTTTGAGATGTATTTGAATTCCTAAAAACTATGGTAACTCATTTTAAATAAAATGTATTTGAAATTATGAAGTGTGTGTTTTGGCAGTTTGAATAATCAGATTGTTACTGAATGTAAACAAATCTCAAAATAAATGAAATTTATAGATCTGAGACAACTGGGCTCCTTTTTAATATTAACAACGCTAGAGGTCTTTTTAAAAGATATCTCTTGGCAGGAGGTGTCCTGAAGGAAAATTTGGGCATAGTTGTTTTTCAAGTTTGTATCTATATAAAGCACTGAGAGGACTAATTTGGGGGAATTTTATTATGCTAACAATATTTGGACAGAATATACTAGTTTTGCTTTAAGTCCATGTGCTCATCCTTAGGAAAAGAATGCAAAGTTGTAAACCAGAGGGAAGAATGAATTTGTCAGTTAAACTCATTTTTGGGGTTCTCTGAAATAACACCTGTATTTAGTGGAAAAGCCACTGAGAGACCTTGCTTTGCTTTGGAGGCTATGAAATGGTAACCTGGGTGGGGGCTTATTGTTAATATTTAGAATTCAGGAGACTCTGGTAGAGTGACGAACCTAAAACAGACATTTCTCATGTCCTGCTAGTTAGTTGTTTGAGACACATTACAAGGTAGAAAAAGTGAATATTAGCTAATAAATGTTAAGTTTCTTCAGCTAGTTGCCACCTAGATAAAGTGACTTGGATCCTGTAGTGGTTCTTTAACTTTATCACTTGTTCAGACATAGATAGCTTACCCTATCTAGCTCCAGAGATTGATTCAGTGGGTCTGGGGTGGGGCCTAAGGATTTGCACTTCTAACCTGTCCCTAGGTGCTAGTGCTGGTGGCCACACTTGCAGAACCAGTGTTCAGAAAGAACCAGACTTGCAGCTTCAAGGACAAATAAACTTAGCAAAGGAAGTTGTCTATTTTCAATTTCAAATTCATAAAATTGGAAGGACTCTAGGCAGGTCCCTGTTCACTTTCCCATTCTATGTTTCATATTTTAATGTTTATCTTTAAGACTAACATGTCTTGGGCAGAATAAAAAGGAAAACCTAGGCATGTGGTAGTTTTACTGTCTGCCAACATGTGCATTTAGTTGTCAAGAAGAGGTGCTGGCAGACTAAAGATGGTGTTGGTATGTGTCATTCTTATTTCCTAGTGCCATGGAATTTTCTAATTTTGAAACCCTTTTGATTTTTCCTCGTAACATTGGTCCACCTTAATCAGTAAGAGGAGCTTTTACTGAATTGCACTTCGGTCTTGAGTTAGTTGCCTAAGGCATCCATTTCCTCATTAGGGAAAATACAGTGATAACGTTGGTCTACCTCAAGGATATGTGAGTTAAAGTAAGTTCTCTTTGGTGGTGGTGGTTGGGGGGTGGTGGTGGAAGGATTTTAATTGTTAATGATGAAGTGAAATCTTAATGAAAAGAGACTTACGGTAGTAAATTCTGTCTTCCAGTATTAAGTATGTGTATGTGACTTTTTTTAAGTGAGTAATGCTTGAGGCAATTATACAAACATAAAGAACTTTACAGATATTTCCTGTGCTGTCTAATGCTTACTACTTTGTTGGTGCCTAATCATAGTTAAGTGTGATGTGGCAGCAAAGCAACGGTCTCCCTCCCCTCTAATAAAATAGCTCAGTAAAAGAGGGGATTAAAGCTTGTTTGTTATAATCCTTAACACCACCAAACCTCCACTTTAATAATACAAGTTTATTGTCTCTAGCAATTCACTGGTGCTTTACCTAAGGTGGCTAGTATGCAGACATTGCAGTTTCCACTTTTAATAGGCATGTGTGGAGGGGCTGTGTTCTTTAGCGTAGGCCGCTGTGCCCACTAGATTCTCAATTTCCTTATTTAAAATTAGAGCTGACCTCAATGATGCTAGGGCCTTTTCTACCCTCAAAAATTCTGATTCTGTCCTTGTAAAGTTAGACTCATCAAATAGTAAGAGTGCTTTGCATTTATTTTCTTTTTATTATTATTATTATTTTTTTTTTTTTTTAATTTTTGCAGTTTTTGGCTGGGGCTGGGTTTGAACCCGCCACCTCCGGCATATGGGGCTGGCGCCCTACTCCTTTGAGCCACAGGCACCACCCAAAAGTGCTTTGTATTTAAATTATTTATCTAGAATATTTGGGAATGGGATGATTTAAACCATCAATTATGGGCAAAATTAGTACATACCTACATAACAATGTATATCTTATTTTCAAAGAATTGCAACAAGTACAGCAGAAGCACTAGCAGGTATTCTTTTTTACCTTTGATTTCGAGGGTAATTCAATGTCCCATGGTTTTCCAACGTCGTCAGTGTGGGCATGAGGACAGAGGAGTCAATACAGTATAGGTATGAATTAGCTCAAACATACATTGACTTGGAAGTTGTTTTTTTTTGTTTTTGGCCATTGCCAGTCAGATTAGCTTTGAAACAAGGGACAAGTAACAAAATGGGTGAGGATACTGTGTAACATTCTAGCTGAAATAATTCTTCCTTACAGATCATAGTCTAGTTTTATTCTTTAGTCCAGTTTAGCTGAGGAAACAAGCCCAAGAAGAGAGATTTTTGTTGGTTTTTTTTGAGACAGTCTCACCATGTCACTCTTGGTAAAGTGCTGTGGCATCACAGCTCATAGCAACCTCCAACTCGTGGGTTTAAGTGATTCTCTTGCCTCAGCCTCCCAAGTAGCTGGGACTACAGGCGTGTGCCACAACGCCAGTCTTTTTTTTTTTTTTAATTTTTATTTGCATATGGAACACAAGGCGGAGCTGTCCGGTAAGGTCACATGGCCATAAACAACCCAAGTACTGTGCTGAACAAAGGAATAATGGGTGCTCCAGTGGCGCAATTGGTTAGCGCATGGTACTGATATTCCCACATGGGCGAAGCAATACTGAGGTTGTGAGTATTACTGAGGTTGTGAGTTTGAGTCTCACCTGGAGCACTTTTTTTTTTTTTTTTTTTTTGAGATAAAGTCTCACTATGAAGTCTCACTATGTTGCTCTTGGTAGAGTGCTGTGGCATTATAGCTCACAGCAACCTCCAACTCTTGGAGTTAAGTGATTCTCTTGCCTCAGTCTCCCAAGTAGCTGGGACTACAGGAGCCCACCACAACGCCCGGCTATTTTTTGGTTGTAGTTGTCATTGTTTTTAGAAGGCCTGGGCTGGGTTGGAACCTGTTGGTCCTGGGTGTATGTGGCAAGCTCCCTAACCATGGAGCTACGGGCACCAAGCCACACTCAAGTTTTTGTTGTTTGTAGAGACAGTCTCACTTTATCACCCTCCATAGAGTGCTGTGGCTTCATACTGCTCACAGCAACCTCCAACTCCAGGACTTAGGTGAGTCTCTTGCCTCAACCTCCCGAGTAGCTCGGACTATAGGCACCTGCCACAACACCTGGCTATTTTTTGGTTGCAGTTCTGCTGGGCTGGGTTTGAACCCACCACCCTTGGTATGTGGGGCCGGTGCCCTACCCACAGAGCCACAGGCACGGCCCTCAAGGTTTTGATAAATAAACAATTAAGCACTAATATGATCAGGGTCATGTTAGAAATTTGGAGTCAGGGAGGAGAGCATATAAAGGAGGCTGTGACTGGCGTGTGGCTGTTTTAGGAGGTTCTTCCCAGAGGCAGTGTCCTGTGGAATGTTAAAGCGGGCAAAGAAGGCCAATGAAGAGTCTTCTAGGCAGAGTTGTTTCTGCAAAAATCAAGGTAAGGATGAAATCAAATGAAGGCTCTTACAAAGAACTGCCCTTAGTTCAGAATGTCTGGTATATGTGAGGGAATAGATAGGCTAGGGCCAGATCACATAACCTTGTCCTGAATGGAAAGGGAAGTCACTTATTTTAAGCAGAGAACCCAAAATTTAACCTTTTCTTTCTTTTTTTTTTTTTAATTAAATCATAGCTGTGTACATTAATGTGATCATGAGGCACCATACACTGGTTTTAAATACAATTAGACATATTTTCATCACACTAGTTAACATAGTGTGATGGCATTTTCTTAGTTAT